>CM059440.1:21110904-21172454 GCA_030390025.1 Squalus acanthias
CCTCCCAGCTCCCCTCTTCCCCCCCCCCCCCTTTTCCTACAAAGCCCATTGTTTTATTTTACTGACGAACGCCGGGTCACTCATTTCATAGCTCTTTTTTACACCCTCCCCATGGTATCTGATCCATGTGGGCCCCCGAGTCTCTCCCCTTACTCCCGCCCCCGCCCCCCGCAGTTACCTTTCGGGATCGGATGTCGCCGAGTTTCACTTTTAGAACAGGATAATTGGGTGAATAAAATCAGAGTTAGGATCGGCAGTGTCAGGAACAACGAACAAACTCTCTGAGTGCAATCCATCGCAGCCTCCGTCTCTGCACTCACTCACTCCTTCTTCTTCCCGCTCCACTTTCCTTGTCGGAGCTGAAGCAACACCTCCCCTTCCCTCTCACATCATCGCGTTTTACAGGGCAGCGCGTCACTTTCAACAGACCGGCCCCTCTTCCTGGGCTAACCGCGCGACTGCCCCCAGCCCACGTACACACATAATTATACACCGACTGCACACACTATATGTACACAGCCTGCACACACTATACACATGATGCGGAGATGCCGGTGTTGGACTGGGGTGGACAAAAATAAGAAGTCGCACACCAGGTTATAGTCCAACAGATTTATTTAAAATTACAAGCTTTCGGAGCTATCGATCGCCCCTTCTTCAGGTAAAGTTACTATGAGTAAGTACTGGGAACACTTCAGCAGCCAGGGGCATTCAGCCTCGGATCTGCGGGTAAGCGTCCTCCAAGGCGGCCTTCGGGATACACGACAGCGCAAAATCATAGAGCAGAAACTGATAGCCAAGTTCCGCACTCATGAGGATGGCCTCAATCGCGATATCGGGTTCATGTCACGATACAGAACGTGACTTGACATCATGGCCGGTCTTCCCAGGTGTTTTTTTTAAAAAGACTAACACAAGAAACCAACACAAATTGACAGGATATGCAGCCAGCAGGTGGTTTGACACGTTGGACCCCCTGGGACACATCTCATTGTCTTGGCTGTGCTCTTAGTGTGTCTTTGATGTAGGGAAATATTTGAATAGATTTTGTCTGTGTTTAAATTGTGAATTCTGGGAGATTCTCTCACTGCTAACTTACCTGAGGAAGGAGCGACAGCTCCGAAAGCTTGAAAAATTAAATAAATCTGTTGGACTATAACCTGGTGTTGTGCGACTTCTCATTTTTGTCCACCCCAGTCCAACGCCGGCATCTCCACATCATTCACAATTTACATTAACGATTTAGACTTTGGAATCAAAAACACAATTTCTAAATTTGCGGATGACACCAAATTGGGGGAGATGGTCAATACTGAGGAGGACTGCAACAAATCACAGGAGGACATTAATAAACTTGCAGAATGGGCATATAATTGGCAAATGAAGTTCAACACAGATAAATGTGAGGTATTACATTTTGGTAGGAAGAATAGGGAGGTCACATCACTTGGAGGGTGCGAGTCTAGGTGGAATAGAGGAACAAAGAGATCTCGGTGTACATTTACACAAATCACTAAAAGTTGTGACACAGGTTAGCATGGCCATAAAAAAAGCAAACCAAGCACTAGGGTTTATTTCTAGAGGTATAGAATTGAAAAGTAGGGAAGTTATGCTAAACCTGCATCGAACCTTGGTTAGACCACACTTAGAGTTCTGCGTACAGTTCTGGTCGCCGTTTTATAAAAAGGATATAGAGACACTGGAGAGGGTGCAGAGAAGATTTACAAGGATGATACCAGAAATGCGAGGGTATACATATTAGAAAAGGATGAACAGGCTAGGTCTCTTTTCTCTTGAAAAAAGGCTGAGGGGTGACCTAATAAAGGTCTCTAAAATTATGAAAAATTTTGATAGAGTGGATACAGAGAAAATATTTCCACTTGTGGGGAAGAGCATAACTAGAGGCCATCAATATAAGATAGTCACCAAGAAATCCAATAGGGAATTCAGAAGAAACTTCTTTACCCAAAGAGTGGTGAGAATGTGGAACTCGCTACCACAGGGAGTGATTGAAGCGAATAGTATAGATGCATTTAAGGGGAGGCTAGACAAATATATGAGGGAAAAAGGAATAGAGGGTTATGCTGATAGATTTAGATGAGGAAAGACGGGAGGAGGCTCGAGTGGGTCATAAACGCCGGCATGGACTGGTTGAGCCGAATGGCCTGTTTCTGTGCCGTATATCCTATGATCGCTGCCCAGTGACCCCTGGGTTAGAGAGAGGGGAAATCAGCCAGCGTTCCTGCTCCTGATCACAGCCCAGTGACCTCTGGGTTAGAGAGAGGGGAAATCAGCCAGGGCTCCTGCTCCTGATCACTGCCCAGTAAGCCCTAGGTTAGAGAGAGGGGAAATCAGCCAGGGTTCCTGCTCCTGATCCCTGTCCAGTGAGCCCTGGGTTAGAGACAGGGGAAATCAGCCAGGGTTCCTGCTCCTAATCACTGTCCAGTGAGCCCTGGGTTAGAGAGAGGGGAAATCAGTCAGGGTTCCTGCTCCTGATCACTGCCCAGTGACCCCTGGGTTAGAGAGAGGGGAAATCAGCCAGGGTTCCTGCTCCTGATCACAGCCCAATGACCTCTGGGTTAGAGAGAGGGGAAATCAGCCAGGGCTCATGCTCCTGATCGCAGCACAGTGAGCCCTGGGTTAGAGAGAGGGGAAATCAGCCAGGGTTCCTGCTCCTAATCACTGTTCAGTGACCCCTGGGTTAGAGAGAGAGGAAAACAGCCAGGGTTCCTGCTCCTAATCACAGCCCAGTGACCCCTGGGTTAGAGAGAGAGGGAAACAGCCAGGGTTCCTGCTCCTGATCAGTGTCCAGTGAGCCCTGGGTTAGAGAGAGGGGAAATCAGCCAGGGCTCCTGCTGCTGATCACTGCCCAGTGAGCCCTGGGTTAGAGAGAGGGGAAATCTGCCAGGGTTCCTGCTCCTAATCACTGTCCAGTGAGCCCTGGGTTAGAGAGAGGGGAAATCAGCCAGGGTTTCTGCTCCTGATCCCTGTCCAGTGAGCCCTGGGTTAGAGAGAGGGTTATGGTTAATAGTTTATAAAGTTTAGAAGGTCTTAATTTTGTGGTTATAGTTTCTAAGGTCTCTGTTGTGTAGCGGGGAGTGCTAATAAACAAGGGCCCTTGAGTATAACATTTAATTGTAGTGTAATTGGTGGTATTGATTTGATTTAATTTAATTTAAATTAATTAAAGGGTAAGTCATGGCAGCACAGCTCAGCCCCGTGGTATGCTCCTCCTGCGCTACGTGGGAAATCAGGGACACTTCCTGTGTCCCTGACGACCATGTGTGCAGGAAGTGTATCCAGCTGCAACTACTGGCAGACCGCATTGCAGCGCTGGAGCTGCGAATGGATGCATACTGGAGCATTCGCGATGCTGAGGACGTCGTGGATATCACGTTTAATGAGTTGGTCACACCGCAGGTAAAGGCTGCACAGGCGGGAAGGGAATGGGTGACCACCAGGCAGAGTAGTAGGCGCAGGCAGGTAGTGCAGGGGTCCCCTGTGGCCATCCCCCTCTCAAACAGATATATCACTTTGGATATTGTTGAGGAGGATGGCTTATCGGGGGAAGGCAGCAGCAATCAACTTCCTGGCACCATGGGTGGTTCTGCTGCACAGGAGGGGAGGAAAACGAGTGGGAGAGCTATAGTGATAGGGGATTCTATTGTAAGGGGAATAGATAGGCGTTTCTGCGGCCGCAAACGAGACTCCAGGATGGTATGTTGCCTCCCTGGTGCAAGGGTCAAGGATGTCTCAGAGCGGCTGCAGGGCATTCTGGAGGGGGAGGGTGAACAGCTAGTTGTTGTGGTGCATATAGGTACCAACGATATAGGTAAAAAATGGGATGAGGTCCTAAAAGCTGAATATAGGGAGTTCGGAGGTAAATTTAAAAAATAGGACCTCAAAGGTAGTAATCTCAGGATTGCTACCAGTGCCACGTACTAGTCAGAGTAGAAATAGAAGGATATTTCAGATGAATATGTGGCTAGAAGAATGGTGCAAGGGGGAGGGGTTCAAATTCCTGGGGGAGGTGGGACCAGTACAAACTGGACGGTTTGCACCTGGGCAGGACCGGGACCGATGTCCTAGGGGGAGTGTTTGCTAGTGCTGTTGGGGAGGGTTTAAACTAAAATGGCAGGTGGTTGGGAACCTGTGCAGGGAGACAGAGGAAAGGGAAGCCAGGATAGAAACACAAGACAGGAAGGAGAAAAGCAAAAGTGGAAGGCAGAGAAATCAAGGGTGTAAATCAAACATGGCCACAGTAAACAATAATTCTAAATGGTCTAAAAGTGTTAAAAAAACAAGCCTGAAGGCTCTGTGTCTTAATGCGAGGAGCATTCGTAATAAGGTGGATGAATTAGCTGTGCAAATAGATGTAAACGGATATGATATAATTGGGATTACGGAGACATGGCTTCAGGGTGACCAAGGCTGGGAATTCAACATCCGGGGTATTCAATATTCAGGAAGGAGAGGCAAAAAGGAAAAGGAGGTGGGGTAGCATTGCTGGTTAAAGAGGAGATTAACACAATAGTAAGGAAGGATATTAGCTCTGATGATGTGGAATCTGTATGGGTAGAGCTGAGAAATACCAAGGGGCAGAAAACGTTAGTGGGCGTTGTATACAGACCCCCAAACAGTAATGCTGAGGTTGGGGATGGCATTAAATGGGAAATTAGAGAGGCGTGCAATAAGGGCACAGCAGTTATCATGGGTGACTTTAATCTACATATAGATTGGGCTAACCAAATTAGTAACAATACTGTGGAGGAGAAATTCCTGGAGTGTATACGGGATGGTTTCCTGGACCAATATGTCGAGGAACCAACTAGAGATCAGGCCATCTTAGACTGGGTATTATGTAATGAGAAAGGATTAATTAGCAATCTTGTGTGAGGCCCCTTGGGGAGGAGCGATCATAATATGATAGAATTCTTCATTAAGATGGAGAGTAAAGTAGTTGACTCAGAGACTAGGGTCCTGAATTTAAATAAAGGAAACTACGATGGTATGAGGCGCAAGTTGGCTAGGATGGATTGGGGAACGTTACTTAAAGGGTTGACGGTGGATAGGCAATGGCAAACATTTAAAGATTGCATGGATGAACTACAGAATTTGTTCATCCCTGTTTGGCATAAAAATAAAACAAAAAAGGTGACTCAACCGTGGCTAACAAGGGAAATTAGGGATAGCATAAGATCCAAGGAGAAGACATATAAATTGGCCAGAAAAAGCAGCAAACCTGAGGATTGGGAGCAGTTTAGGATTCAGCAAAGGAGGACAAAGGGATTAATTAAGAGGGGGAAATAAAGTATGAGAGTAAGCTTGCAGGGAACATAAAAACTGACTGTAAAAGCTTCTATAGATATGTGAAGAGAAAAAGATTGGTGAAGTCAAGCGTAGGTCCCTTGCAGTCAGAATCAGGGGAATTTATAATGGGGAACAAAGAAATGGCAGACCAATTAAATACATACTTTGGTTCTGTCTTCACAAATGAGGACACAAATAACCTCCCAGAGATGTCGGGGAACATAGGGTCTAATGAGAGGGAGGAACTGAATGAAATCAGTATTTGTAGGGAAATGGTGTTAGGGAAATTGATGGGATTGAAGGCCGATAAATCCCCAGGGCCTGATAATCTACATCCTAGGGTACTTAAGGAAGTGGCCCTAGAAATAGTAGATGTATTGCTGGTCATCTTCCAAAATTCTATAGACTCTGGAACAGTTCCCATGGATTTGAGGGTAGCTAATGTAACCCCACTATTTAAAAAAGGTGGTAGAGGGAAAATGGGGAATTATAGACCGGTAAGCCTGACATCGGTAGTGGGGAAAATGCTAGAGGCCATTATAAAAGATGTAATAGCAGAGCACTTGGAAAACAGTGACAGGATCGGACAAAGTCAACATGGATTTACAAAAGGTAAATCATGCTTGAATAATCTACTGGAATTTTTTGAGGATGTAACTGGTAGAATAGATAAGGGAGAACCAGTGGATGTGGTGTATTTGGACTTTCAGAAGGCTTACGATAAGGTCCCGCATAATGAGATTAGCGTGCAAAGTTAAAGCAAATTGGGTGTAAGGTACTGTCTTGGATAGAAAACTGGTTGGCAGACAGGAAGCAAAGAGTTGGAATAAACGGGTCTTTTTCCGAGTGGCAGGCAGTGACTAGTGGGGTACCGCAGGGATCGGTGCTAGAACCCCAGTTATTCACAATATATATTAATGATATAGACGAGGGAACTAGATGTAATATCTCCAAGTTTGCAGACGACACAAAGCTGGGTGGGCGTGTGTGCTGTGAGGAGGATGCAGAGAAACTCCAGTATGATTTGGACAGATTGGGTGATTGGGCAGATGCATGGCAGATGCAGTATAATGTGGATAAATGCGAGGTTATCCACTTTGGTGGCAAAAACAGGAAGGCAGATTATTATCTGAACGGCAATAGATTGGGAAAAGGGGAAGTACAATGAGACCTGGGTGTCCTTGTGCACCAGTCACTGAAGGTAAGCATGCAGGTGCAGCAGGTGATTAAGTAGGCAAATGGTATGTTGGCCTTCATAGCGAGAGGATTCGAGTACAGGAGCAAGGGTGTCTTGCTGCAGTTGTACAGGGCCTTGGTGAGATCACACCTTGAATATTGTGTGCAGTTGTGGTTGCCTTATCTGAGGAAGGATGTTTTTGCCATGAAGAGAGTGCAGCGAAGATTCACCAGACTGATACCTGGGATGGCAGGAATGATGTATGACGAGAGATTGGGTCGATTGGGCTTGTATTCGCTAGAGTTTAGAAGAATGAGAGGGGATCTCATTGAAACTTATAAAATTCTAACAGGATTAGACAGACTAGATGCAGGAAGGATGTTCCCGATGGTGGGGGAGTCCAGAACCAGGGGCCACAGTCTAAGGATAAGGGGTAAGCCATTTAGGACTGAAATGAGGAGGAATTTCTTCACCCAGAGAGTGGTGAACCTGTGGAATTCTCTACCACAGAAGACAGTTGAGTCCAATTCATTAAATATATTCAAGAAGGAGTTAGATATATTTCTTAAGGCTATGGGGAGAAAGCAGGGACAGGGTACTGAATTTGGATGAGCAGCCATGATCGCATTGAATGGCGGAGCAGGCTCGAGGGGCCGAATGGCCTACTCCTGCTCCTATCTTCTATGTTTCTAAATCAGCCAGGGTTCCTGCTCCTGATCACAGCCCAGTGAGCCCTGGGTTAGAGAGAGGGGCAATCAGCCAGGGTTCATGCTCACTGCCCAGTTGGCACAGGCAGGGCTGTGCCATGGAACTGTGCACAGTACGAGTCAACACCTTCAGGTGAGACAACTGGCAGAGGAGCCAGGATCAGTTTGGCTGTGATCCTATTCTACTGGTGTGTAGGGGCCGAGCTTCACTGTACCGCCATCTCACTGCAAAACTGAACCCGTTCCCGGTGCGGATTCTCTCCCTCCCCTCGGGATCGGGGGCGGAGCCAGTGCCGGGGCGGGGCCTGTGTCGGGGCGCGGCCGCCAAGCTCGGCTGTTTCCGGCTCCCTTTCGCTCCGAGGCCGAACCGTGCTGTCGCAACACATCGCGACACTTCCGGGTAAATCTCACCGACGGCAGCAAATTCGTTAGATGGCAGTGTTCTGTGAGAGTGACAGGGGCAGAGAGAGAAATAAAAATAAATAAATCTCGAGACTGAAATAGGACAGGGTCACAGTAATACTGAGAAACAGAGGAGAGAAAGAGAACTCGGGCAGTGGATACTGAGAGATAAGAGAGAAATGGTGGAGAAGCAGATAGAAACAGAGAGTGAAACACTGAGGGCAACAGAGATGAAGAGAGTGAGACAGGGAGAGAGAGTGTGAGACAGAGAGAGAGAGGGAGAGTGAGACAGAGTGAGACAGAGTGAGAGAGAGTGAGACAGGGAGAGAGAGAGTGAGACAGGGAGAGAGAGAGTGAGACAGGGAGAGAGAGAGTGAGACAGGGAGAGAGAGAGTGAGACAGAGAGAGGGGAGAGAGACAGAGAGGGAGAGTGAGACAGAGAGAGGGGGAGAGAGGGGGGGAGAGACAGAGAGAGGGGGAGACCAAGCTTTTGGTCCTCTGCCCTAATTTCTCCTTATGTGGCTCGGTGTCATTTTTTTGTCTTATAATCCCCCTGTGAAGTGCCTTGGGACGTTTTACTACATTAAAGGCGCTATATAAATACAAGTTGCTGTTGAGATAGAGGGGGAGAGAGCGACAGAGACAGAGACAGAGACAGAGACAGAGAGTGAGAGCGACAGAGACAGAGAGTGAGAGCGACGGAGACAGAGAGTGAGAGATGGAGACTGTAATGTATTGGAAAGAGGCAGATAGATCACTAAGTGTGGGCGACCGAGAGCTTGGTGTCTTGTAACTACTAGTCCAGAGAAAGGAGTATTTTGATTTAACCAGTTTAAAAGAGAAGAATAAAGGGGTGGTAACACTGAAGGTGATATTACTGGGGTGTCCTTGTAAGTACAAGCAACACAATCGGCATATCGAGGAGAGGGGGTACGATTAAAACTTAAGATAGGAAGAGAAAAGATAGCTGTGTTGATGTGTTTTTCTCCTGTGCTCTCCTGAGAGCTGACAGAAAGGGACGGAGAGACACTGTAAGACCAGTCGACAGTTTCGATTAGAGGCTGGAAGAGAAAGGACGAAGGGAAGGAGCCAGCGGCCAGAGGATGTGGCTGCAGCAGCGTTTGAAGGGGTTACCGATGCTGCTCTCCAGCAGCTGGGCCAGGAGAATGCTGGCAGGCCTGGGCATCCTGCTGATCTTTTACTGGTACCTGGCTTCAGAAGGTGGGTTCAGGCTGTTCCCTGACTCTGCGGATCCCAGGACAGTGACAGACAATTGCCTTCAGATAGAGACCCAACGATGGAAGTCAGCAGTAGACCACAGCAATGGCCTGATGAGTCAGATTGATGGAGAAGACCCGGGACAGTTATCTGGCCCAATTGTGGTTGGCAATGGTCACCTGGTCGTGGACGCTCTCTCCAATCAGCTTTGGGTGGCATCGTCTCCTGCCTCGGGCCTTGCTGCCATCCACCTGACGGACTATGTGCCACTGGTAGCTCTGAAACCGCTCAGCGCCCGTTCGGTGTCCAGAGCTGCACTCATCCACTTCCAGGAGGGTCTGGTTCGGTTGTTCCAATGTATCCAGATCGGATTATCCCGGGAGTGTGTCACCCTCCGTGAGGATGTGATTGTGCATCGGAGCAGGCCCCACCTCCTGCTGCAGAGGATTCACATCTCCAACCCCAGTGACAGGGTGGCAGTCTTTGAAGTCAACAGCAAGATGCCCGTCATTGGAAACAAATTCTCCTCCAGCCTGGAGAAGCACAACGACCAGGAGTTTGTCCTCTTATCGGGGAGAGCGCTGACGGAAAAAAGGGAGACCATTCTGGTGGTGGTGGCCACAGAGAAAATGGCCATCAGGCTGCAGGTGGCAGCAAAGTCCGAATTCACTGAACACGTGGTGTCGGTGGTTCACACACTCGAGTTAACGGACGTAACAAAGGTGGAAGAATCGTTCAGTAAACTGAGAGAGGCAGCAAAAACGGAAATGTCTGAGCTGCTGAGGATGGGAGCAGAAGAACTGTACCACGAGCATCAGAAGGTGTGGGGCGATTTAATAATCTCAGGTAAGCTACAATGTGTGGCTAGGATCGGGCTCCACTGTGACACCTCCAATCGTTCAATAACCAGCTGACATGCGCTGTCTAGCTTTTTTTTAAATATTCGTTCACAGAATGTGGGCGTCGCTGCCAAGGCCAGCATTTATTGCCCATCCCTAATTGCCCTTGAGAAGGTGGTGGTGAGCCGCTGCCTTTAACCTCTGCAGTCTGTGTGGTAAAGGTACTCCCACAGTGCTGTTAGGGAGGGAGTTCCAGAATTTTGACTCGGCAACAATGAAGGAGCGGCGATATGTTTCCAAGTCAGGAACAGGCACAGACACACTGGGCCGAATGGCCTCCTTCTGTGTCGTAAATTTGTATGATCCTATGTGTGTGACTTGGAGGGGAACTTGGAGGTGATTGTGTTCCCATGCGCCTGCTGCCCTTGTCCTTCTAGATAGTAAAGGTCATGGGTTTTTGGAGGTGTTGTCGAAGAAGACAGTTTCGTGCAGAACAGCCATTGTGCTCCTGGAGAAGAGGGACAATGCTCGTGAGAAAAGGGCCAGGCGCCTCTGTATTAACCTGCACAGCAAGACCGTGACCCCATACGCCAGTGTGTGACGCCAGCTCTCCCCCTCCCATAATCTGATTTATATTTCTTTTCTGCAATAACAGGGTTCATTTAGCTATTGATCGGTTTCAGACCCGCCTGTTTGTTTCTGTTAAAGGCGAGTTGGGTTTTGCTCAGTTCTGCTGAATGTTGAACCTGTCCTTCAGCCACAGGTTGGCGTGAGCTAATGACGCTGATCCAGACAGGCAAATTCTCGATGGTGCGATCAGCTCTTCATCACGTGGGAAGCAATGATGCAAAATTTAGTGCTGTGACATTTTGTGGTGTAACCGACACGTGGGGCCTGAGCTGGGAACTGTTAAATTGGCCGAGGGCAAGGTTGGTGCAGAGACCCAGTGCTCGGTGCCCACTGCCTGGTGCTCGGGCTGGTCAGTGAACTTGCTTCTAAGACTCTGCAAACAGGAGTTAGGCCCCACCCCGCCCCCCAGCCTGTGTCTACCCCCCCACCACCCCCAGCCTGTGTCCACCCTCCCCCCCCCCCCCCCCCCCCCAGCCTGGCCATCTCCCAGCCTGTCCCTCCTATGCTGCAGACGTGTTGTTTATAATTGTGCCCCCTCTTTGACCCGTGGACATTTGGTGAGAGGCTGAGTCTTTCCCCGGTGACCCGGGGAGTAAATGTCACTTGCTGTGTGACAGGTTCACCGGCCGGGGCTGCTCGGAGATTCACCTCCTGCTCTGGGCTGATCCCGGCTGCTTTCAGCCGGGTTGATGTTTGGGCTCGGAGTCTCCAGGCTCCTGACTGCCATATATGGTGTTGGGATAGCTCCCCTCCTCTGAGTGTGCAGTCAGTATCACTGTGACGCCCTCTGCAGTTAAATAGCCCTCGGCACTCGAGCACTGAGGGGGAGGGCGGGGGGAACAAAACGGGAACTGACACGAAACCTGAAGAGCTGCTCGATGCCGTGCAGTGGTAGAACTCGGGATCGGGGCACCTCCCCTCTGCACCCCCCCCTGCCCCCAGTCTGGGTCATGCTGGCCGGGGGCACTAGCTTCTCCTGTGGGTGTCAGTGTGTCGGTTCTTCATGTGACCCGGGGCTGGTGGGATGTGGGTGAAGTTTTGCCCTCTGTGCCCGCTGTGAGCTGCCTCTTTCTGTTCCAGGTGTGGAGATGAAGAAGATCACAGACGCGCACACCCCTTCCAGCGTGACGGTGAACAGGACGCTCTTCTACGTTCTTTCCACATCGGCGGCTCCTCTCCTGGACCTGCGGGGCGGGGTGGAAGAGCGGGAGAAGCTGGAGGCCAGCCTGAATTACGCGGACCACTGTTTCAGCGGGCACGCCACGATGCACGCGGAGAACCTGTGGCCCGAGCGGATCTCCGACGTCGCTCACCTGCTGCAGCTCTCCAACCTGTGGAGGCTCACGCTGCAGAAGCGGGGCTGCAAGAGCCTGGTGGCTGCCGGCTCACATGGCATGATCCAGGGCATGGTGATGAGCTTCGGGGGCCTCCAGTTCACTGAGAACCACCTCCAGTTCCAGGCCGATCCCTCTGTCCTGCACAACAGCTACTTGCTGCGAGGGATTCATTACAACAAGGACCTGATCAACCTGGCCGTCTTGCTGGACGGAGAGGGCAAGCCTTTCCTCCACGTCTCTGTCAAACCTCAGGACAAGCCGGTCAAGCTCTACGGCTGCGAGGCGGGCTGCATGAACGACCCGGTGGAGCTGACCTCCGAACTTAAAGGTCACATGTTTCCCGTCATGGTAACGCGGCCCATCACCCCCTTGCTGTACATCTCGACCGACCTGACTCACCTGCAGGCGCTGAGGCACACACTCCACCTGAAGGCGATCCTCGCTCACGAGGATCACATGGCAGAACAGTACCCCGGCCTCCCCTTCCTCTTCTGGTTCAGCGTGGCGTCGCTCATCACCCTGTTCCACCTCTTCCTCTTCAAACTCATCTACAACGAGTACTGCGGCCCAGGTGCCAAGCCCATATTCCGGAGTAAGGTATAAATCTTCCGCGGGACCCCGTCTCTGCTTGCTAGCCGGGAGCGATGCTACGTTCTGACTCTTGCAATCTTTCGCTGAGATGGGGACACTTTTTGAGTTTGTGGTGCTGAGAGGGATTTGGTTTTCCTTTTCTGGTGAGACCTTTGAACCCTTTCACCAGCACAGACTCCCTGATTCAAAGTTGAACAGCGCTCTTCCTGAGTGACGTAGATCAATTTTCTAATTTGCACTACAAAGTTTAGATTTAAGCAAAATCGGAGCTTGTGTTTGTGTGAGTGAGTGTGCCTGGCTCAAGTATAACCCACTGGAACATGAACCAACACAAGTTACTTGATGCAGTAGCTTTATTCCAGCTCGTTCTGAGTGTTTGTGGTGTACGCACAGAGTGCAGGTGAAGGGGGTACTCTCTGCTTCGTGGAGATTACATTTTGGGGATTGATGTAATGTAAGAGGGAGGCAGAGCGAGATATATCATTACCGACTGATTTGAAGCAGTGCCCAAATTGAAGAGCTGCCCTGTGACACCAGCCTGTCTCACTGGGTCTGAGGTGTGGAGCGGAGTCTGTGGGTCTGAGGGTGCGGAGCGGAGTCTGTGGTCTGAGGGTGCGGAGCGGAGTCTCTGGGTCTGAGGGTGCGGAGCGGAGTCTGTGGTCTGAGGGTGCGGAGCGGAGTCTGTGGGTCTGAGGGTGTGGAGCGGAAGTCTCTGGGTCTGAGGGTGTGGAGCGGAGTCTCTGGGTCTGAGGGTGTGGAGCGGGAGTCTCTGGGTCTGAGGGTGCGGAGCGGAGTCTCTGGGTCTGAGGTGTGGAGCGGAGTCTGTGGTCTGAGGGTGCGGAGCGGAGTCTCTGGTCTGAGGTGTGGAGCGGAGTCTCTGGTCTGAGGGTGTGGAGCGGAGTCTCTGGGTCTGAGGGTGCGGAGCGGAGTCTCTGGGTCTGAGGGTGCGGAGCGGAGTCTCTGGGTCTGAGGGTGCGGAGCGGAGTCTGTGGGTCTGAGGGTGCGGAGCGGAGTCTCTGGGTCTGAGGTGTGGAGCGGAGTCTCTGGGTCTGAGGGTGCGGAGCGGAGTCTCTGGGTCTGAGGGTGTGGAGCGGGAGTCTCTGGGTCTGAGGGTGCGGAGCGGGAGTCTCTGGGTCTGAGGGTGTGGAGCGGAGAGTCTGTGGTCTGAGGGTGCGGAGCGGGAGTCTCTGGGTCTGAGGGTGTGGAGCGGAGTCTGTGGGTCTGAGGGTGTGGAGCGGGAGTCTCTGGTCTGAGGGTGTGGAGCGGGAGTCTGTGGGTCTGAGGGTGTGGAGCGGAGTCTGTGGGTCTGAGGGTGTGGAGCGGGAGTCTCTGGTCTGAGGGTGTGGAGCGGAGTCTCTGGGTCTGAGGGTGTGGAGCGGAGTCTGTGGGTCTGAGGGTGTGGAGCGGAGTCTCTGTGTCTGAGGGTGCGGAGCGGAGTCTGTGGGTCTGAGGGTGTGGAGCGGGAGTCTGTGGGTCTGAGGGTGTGGAGCGGAGTCTGTGGTCTGAGGGTGTGGAGCGGGAGTCTCTGGGTCTGAGGGTGCGGAGCGGAGTCTGTGGGTCTGAGGGTGTGGAGCGGGAGTCTGTGGGTCTGAGGGTGTGGAGCGGAGTCTCTGGGTCTGAGGGTGTGGAGCGGGAGTCTGTGGTCTGAGGGTGTGGAGCGGAGTCTGTGGGTCTGAGGGTGCGGAGCGGAGTCTCTGGGTCTGAGGGTGCGGAGCGGAGTCTCTGGGTCTGAGGGTGTGGAGCGGAGTCTCTGGGTCTGAGGGTGTGGAGCGGAGTCTGTGGGTCTGAGGGTGTGGAGCGGGAGTCTGTGGGTCTGAGGGTGTGGAGCGGAGTCTGTGGTCTGAGGGTGTGGAGCGGGAGTCTCTGGGTCTGAGGGTGCGGAGCGGAGTCTGTGGTCTGAGGGTGTGGAGCGGGAGTCTCTGGGTCTGAGGTGTGGAGCGGAGTCTCTGGGTCTGAGGGTGTGGAGCGGAGTCTCTGGGTCTGAGGTGTGGAGCGGAGTCTGTGGGTCTGAGGGTGTGGAGCGGAGTCTCTGGGTCTGAGGGTGCGGAGCGGAGTCTCTGGGTCTGAGGGTGCGGAGCGGAGTCTCTGGGTCTGAGGGTGCGGAGCGGGGTCTGAGGGTGTGGAGCGGGAGTCTCTGGTCTGAGGGTGTGGAGCGGGAGTCTGTGGGTCTGAGGGTGTGGAGCGGAGTCTCTGGTCAGGGTGTGGAGCGGAGTCTCTGGTCTGAGGGTGCGGAGCGGAGTCTGTGGGTCTGAGGGTGTGGAGCGGAGTCTCTGGGTCTGAGGGTGTGGGAGCGGAGTCTCTGGGTCTGAGGGTGCGGAGCGGAGTCTCTGGGTCTGAGGGTGCGGAGCGGAGTCTGTGGGTCTGAGGGTGCGGAGCGGAGTCTCTGGGTCTGAGGGTGCGGAGCGGAGTCTGTGGGTCTGAGGGTGTGGAGCGGGAGTCTCTGGTCTGAGGGAGTGGAGCGGAGTCTCTGGTCTGAGGGTGTGGAGCGGAGTCTCTGGTCTGAGGGTGTGGAGCGGAGTCTCTGGTTCTGAGGGTGCGGAGCGGAGTCTCTGGGTCTGAGGTGTGGAAGCGGAGTCTCTGGGTCTGAGGTGTGGAGCGGAGTCTCTGGGTCTGAGGTGTGGAGCGGAGTCTCTGGTCTGAGGGTGTGGAGCGGGAGTCTGGTCTGAGGGTGCGGAGCGGAGTCTCTGGGTCTGAGGGTGCGGAGCGGAGTCTCTGGGTCTGAGGTGTGGAGCGGAGTCTCTGGGTCTGAGGTGTGGAGCGGAGTCTCTGGGTCTGAGGGTGTGGAGCGGGAGTCTCTGGTCTGAGGGTGTGGAGCGGGAGTCTCTGGGTCTGAGGGTGCGGAGCGGAGTCTCTGGGTCTGAGGGTGCGGAGCGGAGTCTCTGGGTCTGAGGGTGTGTAGCGGGAGTCTCTGGTCTGAGGGTGTGGAGCGGGGGTCTGAGGGTGTGGAGCGGAGTCTCTGGTCTGAGGGTGTGGAGCGGAGTCTCTGGTCTGAGGGTGTGGAGCGGAGTCTCTGGGTCTGAGGGTGCGGAGCGGAGTCTGTGAGTCTGTGGGTCTGAGGGTGTGGAGCGGGAGTCTGTGGGTCTGAGGGTGTGGAGCGGGAGTCTCTGGGTCTGAGGGTGCGGAGCGGAGTCTGTGGTCTGAGGGTGTGGAGCGGGAGTCTCTGGGTCTGAGGGTGCGGAGCGGAGTCTCTGGGTCTGAGGGTGTGGAGCGGGAGTCTCTGGGTCTGAGGGTGTGGAGCGGAGTCTCTGGGTCTGAGGGTGCGGAGCGGAGTCTCTGGGTCTGAGGGTGTGGAGCGGGAGTCTCTGGGTCTGAGGGTGTGGAGCGGAGTCTCTGGGTCTGAGGGTGCGGAGCGGGGGTCCGAGGGTGCGGAGCGTGGGTCCGAGGGTGCGGAGCGTGGGTCTGAGGGTGCGGAGCGTGGGTCTGAGGGTGCGGAGCGTGGGTCTGAGGGTGCGGAGCGTGGGTCTGAGGGTGCGGAGCGTGGGTCTGAGGTGCGGAGCGGAGTCTGAGGGTGCGGAGCGGAGTCTGAGGGTGCGGAGCGGAGTCTGAGGGTGCGGAGCGGAGTCTGAGGGTGCGGAGCGGAGTCTGAGGGTGCGGAGCGGAGTCTGAGGGTGTGGAGCGGAGTCTCTGGTTCTGAGGGTGCGGAGCGGAGTCTCTGGGTCTGAGGTGTGGAGCGGAGTCTCTGGGTCTGAGGGTGTGGAGCGGAGTCTCTGGGTCTGAGGGTGCGGAGCGGAGTCTCTGGGTCTGAGGGTGCGGAGCGGAGTCTCTGGGTCTGAGGATGCGGAGCGGAGTCTGTGGGTCTGAGGGTGTGTAGCGGGAGTCTCTGGTCTGAGGGTTGTGGAGCGGGGGTCTGAGGGTGTGGAGCGGAGTCTCTGGTCTGAGGGTGTGGAGCGGAGTCTCTGGTCTGAGGGTGTGGAGCGGAGTCTCTGGTCTGAGGGTGTGGAGCGGAGTCTCTGGTCTGAGGGTGTGGAGCGGAGTCTCTGGGTCTGAGGGTGCGGAGCGGAGTCTGTGAGTCTGTGGGTCTGAGGGTGTGGAGCGGGAGTCTGTGGGTCTGAGGGTGTGGAGCGGGAGTCTCTGGGTCTGAGGGTGCGGAGCGGAGTCTGTGGTCTGAGGGTGTGGAGCGGGAGTCTCTGGGTCTGAGGGTGCGGAGCGGAGTCTCTGGGTCTGAGGGTGTGGAGCGGGAGTCTCTGGGTCTGAGGGTGCGGAGCGGAGTCTCTGGGTCTGAGGGTGTGGAGCGGGAGTCTCTGGGTCTGAGGGTGCGGAGCGGGAGTCTCTGGGTCTGAGGGTGTGGAGCGGAGTCTGTGGTCTGAGGGTGCGGAGCGCGAGTCTCTGGGTCTGAGGGTGTGGAGCGGAGTCTGTGGGTCTGAGGGTGTGGAGCGGGAGTCTCTGGTCTGAGGGTGTGGAGCGGGAGTCTGTGGGTCTGAGGGTGTGGAGCGGAGTCTCTGGTCTGAGGGTGTGGAGCGGAGTCTCTGGGTCTGAGGGTGTGGAACGGAGTCTGTGGGTCTGAGGGTGTGGAGCGGTGTCTGTGGGTCTGAGGGTGTGGAGCGGAGTCTCTGGGTCTGAGGGTGCGGAGCAGAGTCTGTGGGTCTGAGGGTGTGGAGCGGGAGTCTGTGGGTCTGAGGGTGTGGAGCGGAGTCTGTGGTCTGAGGGTGTGGAGCGGGAGTCTCTGGGTCTGAGGGTGCGGAGCGGAGTCTGTGGGTCTGAGGGTGTGGAGCGGAGTCTGTGGTCTGAGGGTGGGGAGCGGGAGTCTCTGGGTCTGAGGGTGTGGAGCGGGAGTCTGTGGGTCTGAGGGTGTGGAGCGGAGTCTGTGGTCTGAGGGTGTGGAGCGGGAGTCTCTGGGTCTGAGGGTGCGGAGCGGAGTCTGTGGGTCTGAGGGTGTGGAGCGGAGTCTGTGGGTCTGAGGGTGCGGAGCGGAGTCTGTGGGTCTGAGGGTGTGGAGCGGGAGTCTGTGGGTCTGAGGGTGTGGAGCGGAGTCTCTGGGTCTGAGGGTGTGGAGCGGAGTCTCTGGGTCTGAGGGTGCGGAGCGGAGTCTCTGGGTCTGAGGTGTGGAGCGGAGTCTCTGGGTCTGAGGGTGTGGAGCGGAGTCTGTGGGTCTGAGGGTGTGGAGCGGGAGTCTGTGGGTCTGAGGGTGTGGAGCGGAGTCTGTGGTCTGAGGGTGGGGAGCGGGAGTCTCTGGGTCTGAGGGTGTGGAGCGGAGTCTGTGGGTCTGAGGGTGTGGAGCGGGAGTCTGTGGGTCTGAGGGTGTGGAGCGGAGTCTGTGGTCTGAGGGTGTGGAGCGGAGTCTCTGGGTCTGAGGTGTGGAGCGGAGTCTCTGGGTCTGAGGGTGTGGAGCGGGAGTCTGTGGGTCTGAGGGTGTGGAGCGGGAGTCTGTGGGTCTGAGGGTGTGGAGCGGAGTCTCTGGGTCTGAGGTGTGGAGCGGAGTCTCTGGGTCTGAGGGGTGCGGAGCGGAGTCTCTGGGTCTGAGGGTGCGGAGCGGAGTCTCTGGGTCTGAGGGTGCGGAGCGGAGTCTCTGGGTCTGAGGGTGCGGAGCGGAGTCTCTGGGTCTGAGGGTGCGGAGCGGAGTCTCCTGGGTCTGAGGGTGCGGAGCGGAGTCTGTGGGTCTGAGGGTGTGGAGCGGAGTCTGTGGTCTGAGGGTGTGGAGCGGGAGTCTCTGGGTGTGAGGGTGCGGAGCGGGAGTCTCTGGGTCTGAGGGTGTGGAGCGGAGTCTGTGGGTCTGAGGGTGTGGAGCGGGAGTCTCTGGTCTGAGGGTGTGGAGCGGGGGTCTGAGGGTGTGGAGCGGAGTCTCTGGTCTGAGGGTGTGGAGCGGAGTCTCTGGTCTGAGGGTGTGGAGCGGAGTCTCTGGGTCTGAGGGTGCGGAGCGGAGTCTGTGAGTCTGTGGGTCTGAGGGTGTGGAGCGGGAGTCTGTGGGTCTGAGGGTGTGGAGCGGGAGTCTCTGGGTCTGAGGGTGCGGAGCGGAGTCTGTGGTCTGAGGGTGTGGAGCGGGAGTCTCTGGGTCTGAGGGTGCGGAGCGGAGTCTCTGGGTCTGAGGGTGTGGAGCGGGAGTCTGTGGGTCTGAGGGTGTGGAGCGGAGTCTGTGGTCTGAGGGTGGGGAGCGGGAGTCTCTGGGTCTGAGGGTGTGGAGCGGAGTCTGTGGGTCTGAGGGTGTGGAGCGGGAGTCTGTGGGTCTGAGGGTGTGGAGCGGAGTCTGTGGTCTGAGGGTGTGGAGCGGAGTCTCTGGGTCTGAGGTGTGGAGCGGAGTCTCTGGGTCTGAGGGTGTGGAGCGGGAGTCTGTGGGTCTGAGGGTGTGGAGCGGGAGAGTCTGTGGGTCTGAGGGTGTGGAGCGGAGTCTCTGGGTCTGAGGTGTGGAGCGGAGTCTCTGGGTCTGAGGGTGCGGAGCGGAGTCTCTGGGTCTGAGGGTGCGGAGCGGAGTCTCTGGGTCTGAGGGTGCGGAGCGGAGTCTCTGGGTCTGAGGGTGCGGAGCGGAGTCTCTGGGTCTGAGGGTGCGGAGCGGAGTCTCTGGGTCTGAGGGTGCGGAGCGGAGTCTGTGGGTCTGAGGGTGTGGAGCGGAGTCTGTGGTCTGAGGGTGTGGAGCGGGAGTCTCTGGGTGTGAGGGTGCGGAGCGGGAGTCTCTGGGTCTGAGGGTGTGGAGCGGAGTCTGTGGGTCTGAGGGTGTGGAGCGGGAGTCTCTGGTCTGAGGGTGTGGAGCGGGGGTCTGAGGGTGTGGAGCGGAGTCTCTGGTCTGAGGGTGTGGAGCGGAGTCTCTGGTCTGAGGGTGTGGAGCGGAGTCTCTGGGTCTGAGGGTGCGGAGCGGAGTCTGTGAGTCTGTGGGTCTGAGGGTGTGGAGCGGGAGTCTGTGGGTCTGAGGGTGTGGAGCGGGAGTCTCTGGGTCTGAGGGTGCGGAGCGGAGTCTGTGGTCTGAGGGTGTGGAGCGGGAGTCTCTGGGTCTGAGGGTGCGGAGCGGAGTCTCTGGGTCTGAGGGTGTGGAGCGGGAGTCTCTGGGTCTGAGGGTGTGGAGCGGAGTCTCTGGGTCTGAGGGTGCGGAGCGGAGTCTCTGGGTCTGAGGGTGTGGAGCGGGAGTCTCTGGGTCTGAGGGTGTGGAGCGGAGTCTCTGGGTCTGAGGGTGCGGAGCGGGGGTCCGAGGGTGCGGAGCGTGGGTCCGAGGGTGCGGAGCGTGGGTCTGAGGGTGCGGAGCGTGGGTCTGAGGGTGCGGAGCGTGGGTCTGAGGGTGCGGAGCGTGGGTCTGAGGGTGCGGAGCGGAGTCTGAGGGTGCGGAGCGGAGTCTGAGGGTGCGGAGCGCGAGTCTGAGGGTGCGGAGCGGAGTCTGAGGGTGCGGAGCGGAGTCTGAGGGTGCGGAGCGGAGTCTGAGGGTGTGGAGCGGAGTCTCTGGTTCTGAGGGTGCGGAGCGGAGTCTCTGGGTCTGAGGTGTGGAGCGGAGTCTCTGGGTCTGAGGGTGTGGAGCGGAGTCTCTGGGTCTGAGGGTGCGGAGCGGAGTCTCTGGGTCTGAGGGTGCGGAGCGGAGTCTCTGGGTCTGAGGATGCGGAGCGGAGTCTGTGGGTCTGAGGGTGTGTAGCGGGAGTCTCTGGTCTGAGGGTGTGGAGCGGGGGTCTGAGGGTGTGGAGCGGAGTCTCTGGTCTGAGGGTGTGGAGCGGAGTCTCTGGTCTGAGGGTGTGGAGCGGAGTCTCTGGTCTGAGGGTGTGGAGCGGAGTCTCTGGTCTGAGGGTGTGGAGCGGAGTCTCTGGGTCTGAGGGTGCGGAGCGGAGTCTGTGAGTCTGTGGGTCTGAGGGTGTGGAGCGGGAGTCTGTGGGTCTGAGGGTGTGGAGCGGGAGTCTCTGGGTCTGAGGGTGCGGAGCGGAGTCTGTGGTCTGAGGGTGTGGAGCGGGAGTCTCTGGGTCTGAGGGTGCGGAGCGGAGTCTCTGGGTCTGAGGGTGTGGAGCGGGAGTCTCTGGGTCTGAGGGTGCGGAGCGGAGTCTCTGGGTCTGAGGGTGTGGAGCGGGAGTCTCTGGGTCTGAGGGTGCGGAGCGGGAGTCTCTGGGTCTGAGGGTGTGGAGCGGAGTCTGTGGTCTGAGGGTGCGGAGCGCGAGTCTCTGGGTCTGAGGGTGTGGAGCGGAGTCTGTGGGTCTGAGGGTGTGGAGCGGGAGTCTCTGGTCTGAGGGTGTGGAGCGGGAGTCTGTGGGTCTGAGGGTGTGGAGCGGAGTCTCTGGTCTGAGGGTGTGGAGCGGAGTCTCTGGGTCTGAGGGTGTGGAACGGAGTCTGTGGGTCTGAGGGTGTGGAGCGGTGTCTGTGGGTCTGAGGGTGTGGAGCGGAGTCTCTGGGTCTGAGGGTGCGGAGCAGAGTCTGTGGGTCTGAGGGTGTGGAGCGGGAGTCTGTGGGTCTGAGGGTGTGGAGCGGAGTCTGTGGTCTGAGGGTGTGGAGCGGGAGTCTCTGGGTCTGAGGGTGCGGAGCGGAGTCTGTGGGTCTGAGGGTGTGGAGCGGAGTCTGTGGTCTGAGGGTGGGGAGCGGGAGTCTCTGGGTCTGAGGGTGTGGAGCGGGAGTCTGTGGGTCTGAGGGTGTGGAGCGGAGTCTGTGGTCTGAGGGTGTGGAGCGGGAGTCTCTGGGTCTGAGGGTGCGGAGCGGAGTCTGTGGGTCTGAGGGTGTGGAGCGGAGTCTGTGGGTCTGAGGGTGCGGAGCGGAGTCTGTGGGTCTGAGGGTGTGGAGCGGGAGTCTGTGGGTCTGAGGGTGTGGAGCGGAGTCTCTGGGTCTGAGGGTGTGGAGCGGAGTCTCTGGGTCTGAGGGTGCGGAGCGGAGTCTCTGGGTCTGAGGTGTGGAGCGGAGTCTCTGGGTCTGAGGGTGTGGAGCGGAGTCTGTGGGTCTGAGGGTGTGGAGCGGGAGTCTGTGGGTCTGAGGGTGTGGAGCGGAGTCTGTGGTCTGAGGGTGGGGAGCGGGAGTCTCTGGGTCTGAGGGTGTGGAGCGGAGTCTGTGGGTCTGAGGGTGTGGAGCGGGAGTCTGTGGGTCTGAGGGTGTGGAGCGGAGTCTGTGGTCTGAGGGTGTGGAGCGGAGTCTCTGGGTCTGAGGTGTGGAGCGGAGTCTCTGGGTCTGAGGGTGTGGAGCGGGAGTCTGTGGGTCTGAGGGTGTGGAGCGGGAGTCTGTGGGTCTGAGGGTGTGGAGCGGAGTCTCTGGGTCTGAGGTGTGGAGCGGAGTCTCTGGGTCTGAGGGTGCGGAGCGGAGTCTCTGGGTCTGAGGGTGCGGAGCGGAGTCTCTGGGTCTGAGGGTGCGGGAGCGGAGTCTCTGGGTCTGAGGGTGCGGAGCGGAGTCTCTGGGTCTGAGGGTGCGGAGCGGAGTCTCTGGGTCTGAGGGTGCGGAGCGGAGTCTGTGGGTCTGAGGGTGTGGAGCGGAGTCTGTGGTCTGAGGGTGTGGAGCGGGAGTCTCTGGGTGTGAGGGTGCGGAGCGGGAGTCTCTGGGTCTGAGGGTGTGGAGCGGAGTCTGTGGGTCTGAGGGTGTGGAGCGGGAGTCTCTGGTCTGAGGGTGTGGAGCGGGAGTCTGTGGGTCTGAGGGTGTGGAGCGGGAGTCTCTGGTCTGAGGGTGTGGAGCGGGAGTCTGTGGGTCTGAGGGTGTGGAGCGGGAGTCTGTGGGTCTGAGGGTGTGGAGCGGAGTCTCTGGTCTGAGGGTGTGGAGCGGAGTCTGAGGGTGCGGAGCGGAGTCTCTGGGTCTGAGGGTGCGGAGCGGAGTCTGTGGTCTGAGGGTGCGGAGCGGAGTCTGTGGGTCTGAGGGTGTGGAGCGGAAGTCTCTGGGTCTGAGGGTGTGGAGCGGAGTCTCTGGGTCTGAGGGTGTGGAGCGGGAGTCTCTGGGTCTGAGGGTGCGGAGCGGAGTCTCTGGGTCTGAGGTTGTGGAGCGGAAGTCTGTGGTCTGAGGGTGCGGAGCGGAGTCTCTGGTCTGAGGTGTGGAGCGGAGTCTCTGGTCTGAGGGTGTGGAGCGGAGTCTTGGGTCTGAGGGTGCGGAGCGGAGTCTCTGGGTCTGAGGGTGCGGAGCGGAGTCTCTGGGTCTGAGGGTGCGGAGCGGAGTCTGTGGGTCTGAGGGTGCGGAGCGGAGTCTCTGGGTCTGAGGTGTGGAGCGGAGTCTCTGGGTCTGAGGGTGCGGAGCGGAGTCTCTGGGTCTGAGGGTGTGGAGCGGGAGTCTCTGGGTCTGAGGGTGCGGAGCGGGAGTCTCTGGGTCTGAGGGTGTGGAGCGGAGTCTGTGGTCTGAGGGTGCGGAGCGGGAGTCTCTGGGTCTGAGGGTGTGGAGCGGAGTCTGTGGGTCTGAGGGTGTGGAGCGGGAGTCTCTGGTCTGAGGGTGTGGAGCGGGAGTCTGTGGGTCTGGGGGTGTGGAGCGGAGTCTGTGGGTCTGAGGGTGTGGAGCGGGAGTCTCTGGTCTGAGGGTGTGGAGCGGAGTCTCTGGGTCTGAGGGTGTGGAGCGGAGTCTGTGGGTCTGAGGGTGTGGAGCGGAGTCTCTGTGTCTGAGGGTGCGGAGCGGAGTCTGTGGGTCTGAGGGTGTGGAGCGGGAGTCTGTGGGTCTGAGGGTGTGGAGCGGAGTCTGTGGTCTGAGGGTGTGGAGCGGGAGTCTCTGGGTCTGAGGGTGCGGAGCGGAGTCTGTGGGTCTGAGGGTGTGGAGCGGGAGTCTGTGGGTCTGAGGGGTGTGGAGCGGAGTCTCTGGGTCTGAGGGTGTGGAGCGGGAGTCTGTGGTCTGAGGGTGTGGAGCGGAGTCTGTGGGTCTGAGGGTGCGGAGCGGAGTCTCTGGGTCTGAGGGTGCGGAGCGGAGTCTCTGGGTCTGAGGGTGTGGAGCGGAGTCTCTGGGTTGAGGGTGTGGAGCGGAGTCTGTGGGTCTGAGGGTGTGGAGCGGGAGTCTGTGGGTCTGAGGGTGTGGAGCGGAGTCTGTGGTCTGAGGGTGTGGAGCGGGAGTCTCTGGGTCTGAGGGTGCGGAGCGGAGTCTGTGGTCTGAGGGTGTGGAGCGGGAGTCTCTGGGTCTGAGGTGTGGAGCGGAGTCTCTGGGTCTGAGGGTGTGGAGCGGAGTCTCTGGGTCTGAGGTGTGGAGCGGAGTCTGTGGGTCTGAGGGTGTGGAGCGGAGTCTCTGGGTCTGAGGGTGCGGAGCGGAGTCTCTGGGTCTGAGGGTGCGGAGCGGAGTCTCTGGGTCTGAGGGTGCGGTGCGGGGTCTGAGGGTGTGGAGCGGGAGTCTCTGGTCTGAGGGTGTGGAGCGGGAGTCTGTGGGTCTGAGGGGTGTGGAGCGGAGTCTCTGGTCAGGGTGTGGAGCGGAGTCTCTGGTCTGAGGGTGCGGAGCGGAGTCTGTGGGTCTGAGGGTGTGGAGCGGAGTCTCTGGGTCTGAGGGTGTGGAGCGGAGTCTCTGGGTCTGAGGGTGCGGAGCGGAGTCTCTGGGTCTGAGGGTGCGGAGCGGAGTCTGTGGGTCTGAGGGTGCGGAGCGGAGTCTCTGGGTCTGAGGGTGCGGAAGCGGAGTCTGTGGGTCTGAGGGTGGTGGAGCGGGAGTCTCTGGTCTGAGGAGTGGAGCGGAGTCTCTGGTCTGAGGGTGTGGAGCGGAGTCTCTGGTCTGAGGGTGTGGAGCGGAGTCTCTGGTTCTGAGGGTGCGGAGCGGAGTCTCTGGGTCTGAGGTGTGGAGCGGAGTCTCTGGGTCTGAGGTGTGGAGCGGAGTCTCTGGGTCTGAGGTGTGGAGCGGAGTCTCTGGTCTGAGGGTGTGGAGCGGGAGTCTGGTCTGAGGGTGCGGAGCGGAGGTCTCTGGGTCTGAGGGTGCGGAGCGGAGTCTCTGGGTCTGAGGTGTGGAGCGGAGTCTCTGGGTCTGAGGTGTGGAGCGGAGTCTCTGGGTCTGAGGGTGTGGAGCGGGAGAGTCTCTGGTCTGAGGGTGTGGAGCGGGAGTCTCTGGGTCTGAGGGTGCGGAGCGGAGTCTCTGGGTCTGAGGGTGCGGAGCGGAGTCTCTGGGTCTGAGGGTGTGTAGCGGGAGTCTCTGGTCTGAGGGTGTGGAGCGGGGGTCTGAGGGTGTGGAGCGGAGTCTCTGGTCTGAGGGTGTGGAGCGGAGTCTCTGGTCTGAGGGTGTGGAGCGGAGTCTCTGGGTCTGAGGGTGCGGAGCGGAGTCTGTGAGTCTGTGGGTCTGAGGGTGTGGAGCGGGAGTCTGTGGGTCTGAGGGTGTGGAGCGGGAGTCTCTGGGTCTGAGGGTGCGGAGCGGAGTCTGTGGTCTGAGGGTGTGGAGCGGGAGTCTCTGGGTCTGAGGGTGCGGAGCGGAGTCTCTGGGTCTGAGGGTGTGGAGCGGGAGTCTCTGGGTCTGAGGGTGTGGAGCGGAGTCTCTGGGTCTGAGGGTGCGGAGCGGAGTCTCTGGGTCTGAGGGTGTGGAGCGGGAGTCTCTGGGTCTGAGGGTGTGGAGCGGAGTCTCTGGGTCTGAGGGTGCGGAGCGGGGGTCCGAGGGTGCGGAGCGTGGGTCCGAGGGTGCGGAGCGTGGGTCTGAGGGTGCGGAGCGTGGGTCTGAGGGTGCGGAGCGTGGGTCTGAGGGTGCGGAGCGTGGGTCTGAGGGTGCGGAGCGGAGTCTGAGGGTGCGGAGCGGAGTCTGAGGGTGCGGAGCGGAGTCTGAGGGTGCGGAGCGGAGTCTGAGGGTGCGGAGCGGAGTCTGAGGGTGCGGAGCGGAGTCTGAGGGTGCGGAGCGGAGTCTGAGGGTGTGGAGCGGAGTCTCTGGTTCTGAGGGTGCGGAGCGGAGTCTCTGGGTCTGAGGTGTGGAGCGGAGTCTCTGGGTCTGAGGGTGTGGAGCGGAGTCTCTGGGTCTGAGGGTGCGGAGCGGAGTCTCTGGGTCTGAGGGTGCGGAGCGGAGTCTCTGGGTCTGAGGATGCGGAGCGGAGTCTGTGGGTCTGAGGGTGTGTAGCGGGAGTCTCTGGTCTGAGGGTGTGGAGCGGGGGTCTGAGGGTGTGGAGCGGAGTCTCTGGTCTGAGGGTGTGGAGCGGAGTCTCTGGTCTGAGGGTGTGGAGCGGAGTCTCTGGTCTGAGGGTGTGGAGCGGAGTCTCTGGTCTGAGGGTGTGGAGCGGAGTCTCTGGGTCTGAGGGTGCGGAGCGGAGTCTGTGAGTCTGTGGGTCTGAGGGTGTGGAGCGGGAGTCTGTGGGTCTGAGGGTGTGGAGCGGGAGTCTCTGGGTCTGAGGGTGCGGAGCGGAGTCTGTGGTCTGAGGGTGTGGAGCGGGAGTCTCTGGGTCTGAGGGTGCGGAGCGGAGTCTCTGGGTCTGAGGGTGTGGAGCGGGAGTCTCTGGGTCTGAGGGTGCGGAGCGGAGTCTCTGGTCTGAGGGTGTGGAGCGGGAGTCTCTGGGTCTGAGGGTGCGGAGCGGGAGTCTCTGGGTCTGAGGGTGTGGAGCGGAGTCTGTGGTCTGAGGGTGCGGAGCGCGAGTCTCTGGGTCTGAGGGTGTGGAGCGGAGTCTGTGGGTCTGAGGGTGTGGAGCGGGAGTCTCTGGTCTGAGGGTGTGGAGCGGGAGTCTGTGGGTCTGAGGGTGTGGAGCGGAGTCTCTGGTCTGAGGGTGTGGAGCGGAGTCTCTGGGTCTGAGGGTGTGGAGCGGAGTCTGTGGGTCTGAGGGTGTGGAGCGGTGTCTGTGGGTCTGAGGGTGTGGAGCGGAGTCTCTGGGTCTGAGGGTGCGGAGCAGAGTCTGTGGGTCTGAGGGTGTGGAGCGGGAGTCTGTGGGTCTGAGGGTGTGGAGCGGAGTCTGTGGTCTGAGGGTGTGGAGCGGGAGTCTCTGGGTCTGAGGGTGCGGAGCGGAGTCTGTGGGTCTGAGGGTGTGGAGCGGAGTCTGTGGTCTGAGGGTGGGGAGCGGGAGTCTCTGGGTCTGAGGGTGTGGAGCGGGAGTCTGTGGGTCTGAGGGTGTGGAGCGGAGTCTGTGGTCTGAGGGTGTGGAGCGGGAGGTCTCTGGGTCTGAGGGTGCGGAGCGGAGTCTGTGGGTCTGAGGGTGTGGAGCGGAGTCTGTGGGTCTGAGGGTGCGGAGCGGAGTCTGTGGGTCTGAGGGTGTGGAGCGGGAGTCTGTGGGTCTGAGGGTGTGGAGCGGGTCTCTGGGTCTGAGGGTGCTGGAGCGGAGTCTCTGGGTCTGAGGGTGCGGAGCGGAGTCTCTGGGTCTGAGGTGTGGAGCGGAGTCTCTGGGTCTGAGGGTGTGGAGCGGAGTCTGTGGGTCTGAGGGTGTGGAGCGGGAGTCTGTGGGTCTGAGGGTGTGGAGCGGAGTCTGTGGTCTGAGGGTGGGGAGCGGGAGTCTCTGGGTCTGAGGGTGTGGAGCGGAGTCTGTGGGTCTGAGGGTGTGGAGCGGGAGTCTGTGGGTCTGAGGGTGTGGAGCGGAGTCTGTGGTCTGAGGGTGTGGAGCGGAGTCTCTGGGTCTGAGGTGTGGAGCGGAGTCTCTGGGTCTGAGGGTGTGGAGCGGGAGTCTGTGGGTCTGAGGGTGTGGAGCGGAGTCTGTGGGTCTGAGGGTGTGGAGCGGAGTCTCTGGGTCTGAGGGTGTCGGAGCGGAGTCTCTGGGTCTGAGGGTGCGGAGCGGAGTCTCTGGGTCTGAGGGTGCGGAGCGGAGTCTCTGGGTCTGAGGGTGCGGAGCGGAGTCTCTGGGTCTGAGGGTGCGGAGCGGAGTCTCTGGGTCTGAGGGTGCGGAGCGGAGTCTCTGGGTCTGAGGGTGCGGAGCGGAGTCTGTGGGTCTGAGGGTGTGGAGCGGAGTCTGTGGTCTGAGGGTGTGGAGCGGGAGTCTCTGGGTGTGAGGGTGCGGAGCGGGAGTCTCTGGGTCTGAGGGTGTGGAGCGGAAGTCTGTGGGTCTGAGGGTGTGGAGCGGGAGTCTCTGGTCTGAGGGTGTGGAGCGGGGGTCTGAGGGTGTGGAGCGGAGTCTCTGGTCTGAGGGTGTGGAGCGGAGTCTCTGGTCTGAGGGTGTGGAGCGGAGTCTCTGGGTCTGAGGGTGCGGAGCGGAGTCTGTGAGTCTGTGGGTCTGAGGGTGTGGAGCGGGAGTCTGTGGGTCTGAGGGTGTGGAGCGGGAGTCTCTGGGTCTGAGGGTGCGGAGCGGAGTCTGTGGTCTGAGGGTGTGGAGCGGGAGTCTCTGGGTCTGAGGGTGCGGAGCGGAGTCTCTGGGTCTGAGGGTGTGGAGCGGGAGTCTGTGGGTCTGAGGGTGTGGAGCGGAGTCTGTGGTCTGAGGGTGGGGAGCGGAGTCTCTGGGTCTGAGGGTGTGGAGCGGAGTCTGTGGGTCTGAGGGTGTGGAGCGGGAGTCTGTGGGTCTGAGGGTGTGGAGCGGAGTCTGTGGTCTGAGGGTGTGGAGCGGAGTCTCTGGGTCTGAGGTGTGGAGCGGAGTCTCTGGGTCTGAGGGTGTGGAGCGGGAGTCTGTGGGTCTGAGGGTGTGGAGCGGAGTCTGTGGGTCTGAGGGTGTGGAGCGGAGTCTCTGGGTCTGAGGTGTGGAGCGGAGTCTCTGGGTCTGAGGGTGCGGAGCGGAGTCTCTGGGTCTGAGGGTGCGGAGCGGAGTCTCTGGGTCTGAGGGTGCGGAGCGGAGTCTCTGGGTCTGAGGGTGCGGAGCGGAGTCTCTGGGTCTGAGGGTGCGGAGCGGAGTCTCTGGGTCTGAGGGTGCGGAGCGGAGTCTGTGGGTCTGAGGGTGTGGAGCGGAGTCTGTGGTCTGAGGGTGTGGAGCGGGAGTCTCTGGGTGTGAGGGTGCGGAGCGGGAGTCTCTGGGTCTGAGGGTGTGGAGCGGAAGTCTGTGGGTCTGAGGGTGTGGAGCGGGAGTCTCTGGTCTGAGGGTGTGGAGCGGGGGTCTGAGGGTGTGGAGCGGAGTCTCTGGTCCTGAGGGTGTGGAGCGGAGTCTCTGGTCTGAGGGTGTGGAGCGGAGTCTCTGGGTCTGAGGGTGCGGAGCGGAGAGTCTGTGAGTCTGTGGGTCTGAGGGTGTGGAGCGGGAGTCTGTGGGTCTGAGGGTGTGGAGCGGGAGTCTCTGGGTCTGAGGGTGGGCGGAGCGGAGTCTGTGGTCTGAGGGTGTGGAGCGGAGAGTCTCTGGGTCTGAGGGTGCGGAGCGGAAGTCTCTGGGTCTGAGGGTGTGGAGCGGGAGTCTCTGGGTCTGAGGGTGTGGAGCGGAGTCTCTGGTCTGAGGGTGCGGAGCGGAGTCTCTGGGTCTGAGGGTGTGGAGCGGGAGTCTCTGGGTCTGAGGGTGTGGAGCGGAGTCTCTGGGTCTGAGGGTGCGGAGCGGGGGTCCGAGGGTGCGGAGCGTGGGTCCGAGGGTGCGGAGCGTGGGTCTGAGGGTGCGGAGCGTGGGTCTGAGGGTGCGGAGCGTGGGTCTGAGGGTGCGGAGCGTGGGTCTGAGGGTGCGGAGCGGAGTCTGAGGGTGCGGAGCGGAGTCTGAGGGTGCGGAGCGGAGTCTGAGGGTGCGGAGCGGAGTCTGAGGGTGCGGAGCGGAGTCTGAGGGTGCGGAGCGGAGTCTGAGGGTGTGGAGCGGAGTCTCTGGTTCTGAGGGTGCGGAGCGGAGTCTCTGGGTCTGAGGTGTGGAGCGGAGTCTCTGGGTCTGAGGGTGTGGAGCGGAGTCTCTGGGTCTGAGGGTGCGGAGCGGAGTCTCTGGGTCTGAGGGTGCGGAGCGGAGTCTCTGGGTCTGAGGATGCGGAGCGGAGTCTGTGGGTCTGAGGGTGTGTAGCGGGAGTCTCTGGTCTGAGGGTGTGGAGCGGGGGTCTGAGGGTGTGGAGCGGAGTCTCTGGTCTGAGGGTGTGGAGCGGAGTCTCTGGTCTGAGGGTGTGGAGCGGAGTCTCTGGTCTGAGGGTGTGGAGCGGAGTCTCTGGTCTGAGGGTGTGGAGCGGAGTCTCTGGGTCTGAGGGTGCGGAGCGGAGTCTGTGAGTCTGTGGGTCTGAGGGTGTGGAGCGGGAGTCTGTGGGTCTGAGGGTGTGGAGCGGGAGTCTCTGGGTCTGAGGGTGCGGAGCGGAGTCTGTGGTCTGAGGGTGTGGAGCGGGAGTCTCTGGGTCTGAGGGTGCGGAGCGGAGTCTCTGGGTCTGAGGGTGTGGAGCGGGAGTCTCTGGGTCTGAGGGTGCGGAGCGGAGTCTCTGGGTCTGAGGGTGTGGAGCGGGAGTCTCTGGGTCTGAGGGTGCGGAGCGGGAGTCTCTGGGTCTGAGGGTGTGGAGCGGAGTCTGTGGTCTGAGGGTGCGGAGCGCGAGTCTCTGGGTCTGAGGGTGTGGAGCGGAGTCTGTGGGTCTGAGGGTGTGGAGCGGGAGTCTCTGGTCTGAGGGTGTGGAGCGGGAGTCTGTGGGTCTGAGGGTGTGGAGCGGGAGTCTCTGGTCTGAGGGTGTGGAGCGGAGTCTCTGGGTCTGAGGGTGTGGAACGGAGTCTGTGGGTCTGAGGGTGTGGAGCGGTGTCTGTGGGTCTGAGGGTGTGGAGCGGAGTCTCTGGGTCTGAGGGTGCGGAGCAGAGTCTGTGGGTCTGAGGGTGTGGAGCGGGAGTCTGTGGGTCTGAGGGTGTGGAGCGGAGTCTGTGGTCTGAGGGTGTGGAGCGGGAGTCTCTGGGTCTGAGGGTGCGGAGCGGAGTCTGTGGGTCTGAGGGTGTGGAGCGGAGTCTGTGGTCTGAGGGTGGGGAGCGGGAGTCTCTGGGTCTGAGGGTGTGGAGCGGGAGTCTGTGGGTCTGAGGGTGTGGAGCGGAGTCTGTGGTCTGAGGGTGTGGAGCGGGAGTCTCTGGGTCTGAGGGTGCGGAGCGGAGTCTGTGGGTCTGAGGGTGTGGAGCGGAGTCTGTGGGTCTGAGGGTGCGGAGCGGAGTCTGTGGGTCTGAGGGTGTGGAGCGGGAGTCTGTGGGTCTGAGGGTGTGGAGCGGAGTCTCTGGGTCTGAGGGTGTGGAGCGGAGTCTCTGGGTCTGAGGGTGCGGAGCGGAGTCTCTGGGTCTGAGGTGTGGAGCGGAGTCTCTGGGTCTGAGGGTGTGGAGCGGAGTCTGTGGGTCTGAGGGTGTGGAGCGGGAGTCTGTGGGTCTGAGGGTGTGGAGCGGAGTCTGTGGTCTGAGGGTGGGGAGCGGGAGTCTCTGGGTCTGAGGGTGTGGAGCGGAGTCTGTGGGTCTGAGGGTGTGGAGCGGGAGTCTGTGGGTCTGAGGGTGTGGAGCGGAGTCTGTGGTCTGAGGGTGTGGAGCGGAGTCTCTGGGTCTGAGGTGTGGAGCGGAGTCTCTGGGTCTGAGGGTGTGGAGCGGGAGTCTGTGGGTCTGAGGGTGTGGAGCGGGAGTCTGTGGGTCTGAGGGTGTGGAGCGGAGTCTCTGGGTCTGAGGTGTGGAGCGGAGTCTCTGGGTCTGAGGGTGCGGAGCGGAGTCTCTGGGTCTGAGGGTGCGGAGCGGAGTCTCTGGGTCTGAGGGTGCGGAGCGGAGTCTCTGGGTCTGAGGGTGCGGAGCGGAGTCTCTGGGTCTGAGGGTGCGGAGCGGAGTCTCTGGGTCTGAGGGTGCGGAGCGGAGTCTGTGGGTCTGAGGGTGTGGAGCGGAGTCTGTGGTCTGAGGGTGTGGAGCGGGAGTCTCTGGGTGTGAGGGTGCGGAGCGGGAGTCTCTGGGTCTGAGGGTGTGGAGCGGAGTCTGTGGGTCTGAGGGTGTGGAGCGGGAGTCTCTGGTCTGAGGGTGTGGAGCGGGAGTCTGTGGGTCTGAGGGTGTGGAGCGGGAGTCTCTGGTCTGAGGGTGTGGAGCGGGAGTCTGTGGGTCTGAGGGTGTGGAGCGGGAGTCTGTGGGTCTGAGGGTGTGGAGCGGAGTCTCTGGTCTGAGGGTGTGGAGCGGAGTCTGAGGGTGTGGAGCGGAGTCTGTGGGTCTGAGGGTGTGGAGCGGAGTCTCTGGTCTGAGGGTGCGGAGCGGGAGTCTCTGGGTCTGAGGGTGCGGAGCGGGAGTCTCTGGGTCTGAGGGTGTGGAGCGGAGTCTCTGGGTCTGAGGGTGCGGAGCGGAGTCTCTGGGTCTGAGGGTGTGGAGCGGGAGTCTCTGGGTCTGAGGGTGTGGAGCGGAGTCTCTGGGTCTGAGGGTGCGGAGCGTGGGTCTGAGGGTGCGGAGCGTGGGTCTGAGGGTGCGGAGCGTGGGTCTGAGGGTGCGGAGCGGAGTCTGAGGGTGCGGAGCGGAGTCTGAGGGTGCGGAGCGGAGTCTGAGGGTGCGGAGCGGGAGTCTGTGGGTCTGGGCTGAGGGTGTGCAGCGGGAGTCCGTGACTGACTGATCTGCCACAGCTGCTCGCTGCTTCAGCCTGATCTGACGGGATCTTGCTTTTCTGCTGAGTTGAGATTCAGTCAAACTTCACCAAATCTAACTCCCAAAGAGTTCCAGTCTCTGAAATGATTTCCTGAAGCCAGTTTTGCTGGGAATTCTATACGGAATGCAGTAATGGGAAGTACAGGGAGGTGTAAAATCCATCGACCAGATTAGGGTTTTATATAAACTGGGAGAGTAAACTTGTGCAGTTAATCAACGTCGACACAATCCCCGAGACACACTGTTCTCTCTAACGTGAGCAAGCGGAGTTTCAGAATGGCCGGGATCTTGCTCCATTATTTTCTGCAGGTGGGAGTATGATGATGGACAGCTCCTGCGACTGATGTCACTCTTTAGACAGAGCACTGGCGGGGCTATAGATTGGTGGCTTTTGACCGTTACAGGGAGAGTGGACCGTGTGTATATCCTTCATACCTGATCAAAGAATCAGACATCAGAAAATCCAAAACACTCCACTTTGCCTTTTACTGAAAGAAACTGTGCTGTGAAATGGGGCAACAGCTGGGCCGGTTACACTGCGAGTGGGAGGACTGGGTGTCGGCCAGTTTATCAAGTGAGCTGCCAAGACACGGGGACCTGCAGGCTCCCACGTTCAGTCTCCAGCCCCTGGGATTCCTGCTCCTGATTGCCGACACTGTAGATAACGGGAGGTAACAGGATCTGGCTCCGCATGTGATGCCCCCCCCCCCCTCCCCGCAGTTGAATAGCCAGCCTCCACTGCTATCTCTGAGCCTGAAGCCATTCACTTGGCTGAGGTACCAGAGGGCAGCTGATGTTCACAGGATGGTATGGGACTGTGCCCTATCTGTAGTTTGGCGGGGAGGGGAGGGGGGACAGCAGTAACTGTGATGTGACGATGACTTCTCAGCGCAGTGACCCCCAGCTCCACCCATATTGGGGAGTCACTGCCCCTTTCGCTAACCTATGGCCAGGGTTTGTTGGGGGCTCTTGGGGTGGAGGTGAATGGTTTATACCTGCTGTAGTCGACTGAGAGTGAGCTTTTGCTGATTTTATTTATGGACTGTGCTTGTGTGTGAATGTTCCGTGTGTCGTATTCACTGTATTTCACAGAGGCTTCCTGAGTGTCCGACAAACACAACCCAATCAGCTGTAAATGATCAGACCGAGAAACGCTATATCTGAAACTTTCCATTACTGCACTAGTAATCCCTGCTCGGAAGTTACTGCTGTTCTCGAATGTAAATGGAGCCGTGCTCTGCCCATGTGGCTTCATAAACAGCCTGTGTTAACCATGGAGTGAAAGGCAGTGTGTCTGCCCAAGAGCAGCCAATGGTTTCTGTCCAGCAGGTACGCGGGGAAGTGCCATTGTGTTATTGGAGAGACACCCTGAGCTCTGTGAAATAGAGACTTAATACTCACACTTCAGATCAGACCCGTTTAAACAGAATGTTTCATGTTACTGACCTGTCCATTAGCAGCAGTTGGTGAGTAGATGGAAACAAACTGACCATAAATCCAGCCCTGAGTTCCATTTACAGGAGGGATGTTATTCTTCACTTTTATTGTCTTCCACTTTAGTGCCCAAGGATTGTTTACTAACACGGATGGTGCAAGATCTTCATTCTGCCCAGCAGTGTTGTGACCCTTGGTCCCCGACATTGTCCACTCCCAGAGCCCAGGCCGAGACTCTGGTCTCGGGCCCGCTCTCTCCAGTCCTTCGGCCTGCTCTTTAGGCAGTTGCCAAGTGCAAATGAAGCGTGTCCCCATCTAGAGGGACAATCGGGTGGACAGTTTCTCACTCGCCTTCCCCCCGCTGTGCTCACTTGTGCCAGTTTACAAAGCAGCATCCGCGGAGCCTGGGACCAGCTTGGCTCAGACAGCTCCTGGCTGTGGAATGGTGTGTGGCGGAAAATATCTTTTCAAATTAGAGTACTAAAACCAGACCGAAAATAATTAGTACCACCCATGGTTACTCCCCTGAATATTACCACCCAATGTTACGCCCCTGATTATTAATACCTTTCATTGTAATTTCCCTGAATGTTAGTACCATCCACTGTTACTATCCATTATTACTACCCTGATAATGCCATCCATTGTTACTGTTCCAATTGCAAGTACCATCTGTTGTTACTGCCCTGTTTTAGTACTGCCCTGATCACTTTTACTGAGGGCTACAGTCAGGGTGCTAGACGTTCCCCTGTCTAGACGTTCTCCTGTCTGGTCTGATCTGTTTTCCTGCTGGACACCGGCTTCTGATTTTGAGTGAGTTGCTTTTTTTGCTGTCTGATAGTTTCACAAGTTTCCATGTCTGTTGGTTACAGTTTTCTCTTTGTCAATTAAACAGGATATCGTAAGAATTTGATGAAATGATTCTTGTCCCCTTTCATCATCACCTCCTGTGTCCGTGTGGCTGTTGACATCTGTAGGTTTAGAGGATTAGAAGGTGACGCGGCCATCGGCGTCGGGTGAGAGTGCGTCGACAAACCAATCCTTCCTTTCCCTTTTTAATAAATGAAGAGCACTGCTTTAATTTATTTGCTGAAAAAAATGTGAAATTGAATCATAGACACTGGATGTTAAGAGAACTGCAGCGAAGCTCTCGCTTGTAGCTGTCGTGTGGCTTTAACTGATCATTGCAGCAGAGATTGAACTGGGATTCCAGACCGAAATCCACCTGAAAATCCACCGCTTCATCGTTACCTCCAGTGAAAGTCGCCTCACATTTTCCAGCATGATACGGGCTGTGCAGTTCCTTGCGCTGGGTGAAAGAATCCTTTTCTGAATCGGCCGCGTTGACGTTTTTCATTGCTAGATTCAAAATTGTCATTTAGGGAGCGAACTGTGGGAAATAGTTTCTGATCCGATGCGAATGTTGTTTGGGGTGAAATTTCTGGGTGATTTTTCTAATAACGCTGTTAACAGTTTGAAATAAACACCATCACTTCAACAAATGACTTCTGGTTTGATTCTGGATTGGTTGAGAACTGGTCACATATCCCAATGTTTGTGGCTTTTTGCAATATTTCACTAACAGGATTACCAGCATCAGTAGCTTTTAAATATGATAACTTCTACTTTTCAGTATTACGTATTTCAGTGAGCGACACTGGAGAAAGTGTCCAGGTGCCGTTTTCTGTTGTCGCATCCCACTTGAGGCTGTGGCTCCAGGCTCAGTGTGTGTGAGGATTGCTCGGGTACAATGGCCAGCACCATCTGCACTATTTCGATAACCTCAAACATTGGTTTAATTCCCTCTCCTATTTCATTTTTAACTCCTGCTGTGAATCGATTTATTCTGTGGCGTCGATGCCATTGATGGACATTGAAAGAGCCGCCCCCGCTTCCTCAATAGCTGAGCCGTTAACCGGAGGTGCTGGGTTCTATCCCCGTTTCACACTGAGTCAGCTTATCTTGGCCAGGGCACCAGCTCGGGGGCTAGAGTTGGGTTCTGTACCTGTGGGTTAGGGATGGGAAAATGAGCCATGGTTCCTGCTCCTGATCGGTCGACTTGATACCTCCTGCCAAAAAGTCTATGTATTTGGACCTTGGATAAGGTCAGGATCAGCTGTGATGCACCCTGCAGTTGAATAACCTGTCAACACTCAGCCTAAACTCACAATGAATAATGGCTCTTGGGTGAGTTAACAGAGCATGTCCAACACCCATCGACCCGTACCCCTGAGAGCGCCCATCGACCCGTACCCCTGAGAGCGCCCATCGACCCGTACCCCTGAGAGAATCAGCACCCATCGACCTGTACCCCTGAGAGAATCAGCACCCATCGACCCGTACCCCTGAGAGCGCCCATCGACCCGTACCCCTGAGAGCGCACCCATCGACCCGTACCCCTGAGAGAGTCCAACTCCCATCGACCCGTACCCCTGAGAGAATCAGCACCCATCGACCTGTACCCCTGAGAGAATCAGCACCCATCGACCTGTACCCCTGAGAGAATCAGCACCCATCGACCCGTACCCCTGAGAGCGCCCATCGACCCGTACCCCTGAGAGCGCACCCATCGACCCGTACCCCTGAGAGAGTCCAACTCCCATCGACCCGTACCCCTGAGAGAATCAGCACCCATCGACCTGTACCCCTGAGAGAATCAGCACCCATCGACCCGTACCCCTGAGAGCGCCCATCGACCCGTACCCCTGAGAGCCCTCCCGTCGACCCGTACCCCTGAGAGAGTCCAACTCCCATCGACCCGTACCCCTGAGAGAATCAGCACCCATCGACCCGTACCCCTGAGAGAATCAGCACCCATCGACCCGTACCCCTGAGAGAATCCGCAACCATCGACCCGTACCCCTGAGAGCACCCATCGACCCGTACCCCTGTGAGAGCACCCATCGACCCGTACCCCTGAGAGAATCCGCAACCATCGACCCGTACCCCTGTGAGAGCACCCATCGACCCGTACCCCTGAGAGAATCCGCAACCATCGACCCGTACCCCTGAGAGAATCCGCAACCATCGACCCGTACCCCTGAGAGCGCCCATCGACCCGTACCCCTGAGAGCACCCATTGACCCGTACCCGAGTGCACCCATCGACCCGTACCCCTGAGAGAATCAACACCCATCGACCCGTACCCCTGTGAGAGCGCCCATCGACCCGTACCCCTGAGAGCACCCATTGACCCGTACCCCTGAGAGAATCAGCACCCATCGACCCGTACCCCTGTGAGAGCGCCCATCGACCCGTACCCCTGAGAGCACCCATTGACCCGTACCCCTGAGAGAATCAGCACCCATCGACCCGTACCCCTGAGAGCGCACCCATCGACCCGTACCCCTGAGAGCGCACCCATCGACCCGTACCCCTGAGAGAATCAGCACCCATCGACCCGTACCCCTGTGAGAGCACCCATCGACCCGTACCCCTGAGAGAATCAGCGCCCATCGACCCGTACCCCTGAGAGAATCAGCACCCATCGACCCGTACCCCTGAGAGAATCAGCGCCCATCGACCCGTACCCCTGTGAGAATCAGCACCCATTGACCCGTACCCCTGAGAGAATCAGCACCCATCGACCCGTACCCCTGAGAGAATCAGCACCCATCGACCCGTACCCCTGAGAGCACCCATCGACCCGTACCCCTGAGAGAATCAGCACCCATCGACCCGTACCCCTGAGAGAATCAGCACCCATCGACCCGTACCCCTGAGAGAATCAGCGCCCATCGACCCGTACCCCTGTGAGAATCAGCACCCATTGACCCGTACCCCTGAGAGCACCCATCGACCCGTACCCCTGAGAGAATCAGCACCCATCGACCCGTACCCCTGAGAGAATCAGCACCCATCGACCCGTACCCCTGAGAGAATCAGCACCCATCGACCCGTACCCCTGAGAGAATCAGCACCCATCGACCCGTACCCCTGAGAGAATCAGCACCCATCGACCCGTACCCCTGAGAGCACCCATCGACCCGTACCCCTGAGAGCACCCATCGACCCGTACCCCTGAGAGCACCCATCGACCCGTACCCCTGAGAGCACCCATCGACCCGTACCCCTGTGAGAGCTCCCATCGACCCGTACCCCTGTGAGAATCAGCACCCATGGATCTGTACCCCAGTGAGAGACAGTACCCATGGATCTGTACCTCAGTGAGAGACAGTACCCATGGATCTGTACCTCAGTGAGAGTCAGCACCCATGGATCTGTACCCCAGTGAGAGTCAGCACCCATGGATCTGTACCCCAGTGAGAGTCAGCACCCATGGATCTGTACCCCAGTGAGAGTCAGCACCCATGGATCTGTACCTCAGGGAGAGTCAGCACCCATGGATCTGTACCCCAGTGTGTCAGCACCCATGGATCTGTACCCCAGTGAGTGTCAGCACCCATGGATCTGTACCCCTGTGAGAATCAGCACCCATGGATCTGTACCCCAGTGAGAGTTAGCACCCATGAATCTGTACCTCGGAGAGTCAGCACCCATGGATCTGTACCTCGGAGAGTCAGCACCCATGGATCTGTACCTCAGGGAGAGTCAGCACCCATGGATCTGTACCCCAGTGTGTCAGCACCCATGGATCTGTACCCCAGTGAGTGTCAGCACCCATGGATCTGTACCCCTGAGAGAATCAGCACCCATGGATCTGTACCCAGTGAGAGTTAGCACCCATGAATCTGTACCTCAGGAGAGTCAGCACCCATGGATCTGTACCTCGGAGAGTCAGCACCCATGGATCTGTACCTCAGGGAGAGTCAGCACCCATGGATCTGTACCCCAGTGAGTCAGCACCCATGGATCTGTACCCCGTGAGTGTCAGCACCCATGGATCTGTACCCCTGAGAGAATCAGCACCCATGGATCTGTACCTCGGAGAGTCAGCACCCATGGATCTGTACCCCAGTGTGTCAGCACCAATGGATCTGTACCCCAGTGAGTGTCAGCACCCATGGATCTGTACCCCTGTGAGAATCAGCACCCATGGATCTGTACCCCAGTGAGAGTCAGCACCCATGAATCTGTACCTCGGAGAGTCAGCACCCATGGATCTGTACCTCGGAGAGTCAGCACCAATGGATCTGTACCCCAGTGAGTGTCAGTAACCATGAATCTGTACCCCAGTGAGAGCACCCATGGATCTGCACCCCAGTGAGAGTCAGCACCCATGGATCTGTACCTCAGTGTGTGTCAGCACCCATAGATCTGTACCCCAGTGAGAGTCAGCACCCATGGATGTGTACCCCAGTGAGAGTCAGCACCCATGGCTCTGTACCCCAGTGAGTGTCAGTAACCATGAATCTGTACCCCAGTGAGAGCACCCATGGCTCTGTACCCCAGTGAGACTCAGCACCCATGGATCTGTACCCCAGTGAGAGTCAGCACCCATGGCTCTGTACCCCAGTGAGAGCACCCATGGCTCTGTACCCCAGTGAGACTCAGCACCCATGGATCTGTACCCCAGTGAGAGTCAGCACCCATGAATCTGTACCCTGAAGGGATGTGTGAGACACGATTAAAACTGTCACCATAAAACATAAAAACACCAAACACAGTGCGATCCAAATCTACAAGTTGAGAGTGAGTTATAAATTTGGGATTAAATCAAGTAACAAGAATGAAGATCGTGGGGTAAGGACATTATCTGAAGCTGGATTACATGATCACCTTTTACTCTCTTATTACCCATCACTTTGTAATTAAAACTATGATGTGGAGATGCCGGTGTTGGACTGGGGTGGACAAATGTGAGAGTCGCACAACACCAGGTTATAGTCCAACAGCTTTATTTGAAATCACAAGCTTTCGGAGCGCTGTTCCTTCGTCAGGTGAAGTCTGAGGAAGGAGCTGCGCTCCGAAAGCTTGTGATTTCAAATAAAGCTGTTGGACTATAACCTGGTGTTGTGCGACTTCTCATAATTAAAACTAAAACGAGTCTAATGACAATTAAAAGTAACGGGAATGAGAGGAAAGTATGTAATGTTGTCACGTGACTCCTGGGAGAGTGAGACATTTTATAGTCAGAAAATGGAATTAAAGAATTATTCACACAAACATGTTCATGAGTAACTAGTTCAGTGTGTTGTTACAGAATGATGTGGAGATGCCGGCGTTGGACTGGGGTGGACAAAAATGAGAAGTCGCACAACACCAGGTTATAGTCCAACAGATTTATTTAATTTTACAAGCTTTCGGAGCTGTTCGCTCCTTCCTCAGGTAGAGTAGCTGTGAGAGAATCTCCCAGAATTCACAATATAAGCACAGAAAAAATCTGAAAGATTTGAATAGATTTTTGCTGTGCTTATATTGTGAATTCTGGAAGATTCTCTCACAGCTACTCTACCTGAGGAAGGAGCGAACAGCTCCGAAAGCTTGTAAAATTAAATAAATCTGTTGGACTATAACCTGGTGTTGCTCTTTTTGGTTGGACAAATCAAAATTTACTGTAAATCAATTAAAACTTTAAATGAAACTTAATAAATCAAATCAACGCGACTTCTCATTTTTGTTACAGAATGAGGAGGAAGTGTGAGAATCCGAGTGCACAGACTGCGGGCTGGTGCTTGTTGAGGCCGCCAGGGGGCAGGATTACTCCACGGTGACCAAAACTTACTCCGCCTCCGAGAGGCTGCACGCCGGCTCTACGCTGGCTCTACGCCTACTGTACGCTGGCTCTACGCCTACTACACGCCGGCTCTACGCTAGCTCTACGCCTACTGTACGCTGGCTCTACGCCTACTGTACGCTAGCTCTACGCCGATTGGAACCGTTACATTTAAGCGGCTGTCAGTGATGACGCTGCCGCAGCATTTCTCCCGGGACTCACTCACTGAAACTCTTATTCCGGGATAAATGTCAATAACAATCCGACCGACACTCCCCCCCCCACCCCCCGTTTAGATTTGAGCGGCGGAGATTTATCCGCTCCTGTTTCTATAGAATTCATAAACAAACCCATGAGCAACGGCGGCAGGTTTGTGCTGAGTGTGAACTAGAAACCGGAATTGTACAATAAAACATGTATCCAGGGGGAGGCGCCTTCTGACACCATCAGGCACAACCGTCACTGTTACTGTGACTGTCACCATCACTGTGTCACTGTCACTGTTCACCATCACTGTCATTGTGTCACTGTTCACTGTCACCACCACTGTGCCACTGTTCACCATCACTGCCACTGTGTCACTGTCACCACCACTGTGCCACTGTTCACCATCACCGTGCCACTCTTCACTGTCACCACCACTGTGCCACTGTTCACCATCATTGTCACTGTATCACTGTTCACTGTCACCACCACTGTGCCACTGTTCACCATCACCGTGCCACTGTTCACCATTACCATCACTGTCACTGTTCACCATCACTGTACCACTGTCACTGTGTCACTGTTCACCATCACAGTGTCACTGTTCACTATCACTGTCACGTCATTGTGTCACTGTTCACTGTCACCACCACTGTGCCACTGTTCACCATCACTGTGTCACTGTTCACTATCACTGTCACCGTCACTGTGTCACTTTTCACCACCACTGTGTCACTGTTCACCATTACTGTGTCACTGTCCACCATCACTGTCACTGTGTCACTGTTCACCATCACTGTGTCACTGTTCACCATCACTGTGTCACTGTCACTGTGTCACTTCACCATCACTGTGTCACTGTTCACCATCACTGTCACTGTGTCACTTCACCATCACTGTCTCACTGTCTCTGTTCACCATCACTGTGTCACTGTCACTGTTCACCATCACTGTCACCATCACTGTGTCACTGTTCACCATCACTGTCACTGTTCACCATCACTGTGTCACTGTTACTGTGTCACTGTTCACTATCACTGTCATTGTGTCACTGTTCACCATCGCTGTGTCACTGTTCACCATCACTGTGTCACTGTTCACCATCACTGTCACCGTCACTGTTCACTGTGTCACTGTGTCACTGTTCACCATCACTGTGTCACTGTCACTGTTCACCATCAATGTCACCATCGCTGTGTCACTGTCACTGTGTCACTGTTCACCATCACTCTATCACTGTCACTGTGTCACTTCACCATCACTGTGTCACTGTTCACCATCACTGTGTCACTGTTCACCATCACTGTGTCACTGTCACTGTTCACTGTCACTCTGTCACTGTTCACCATCACTGTCACCATCACTGTGTCACTGTTCACCATCACTGTGTCACTGTCACTGTTCACTGTGTCACTGTTCACCATCACTGTGTCACTGTCACTGTTCACCATCAATGTCACCATCACTGTGTCATTTTCACTGTGTCACTGTTCACCATCACTCTATCACTGTCACTGTGTCACTTCACCATCACTGTGTCACTGTTCACCATCACTGTGTCACTGTTCACCATCACTGTGTCACTGTCACTGTTCACTGTCACTCTGTCACTGTTCACCATCACTGTCACCATCACTGTGTCACTGTTCACCATCACTGTGTCACTGTCACTGTTCACTGTCACTCTGTCACTGTTCACCATCACTGTCACCATCACTGTGTCACTTTCACTGTGTCACTGGTCACCATCACTGTCACTGTCAATGTGTCACTGTTCACCATCACTGTCACTGTGTCACTGTTCACTATCACTGTGTCACTGTCACTGTGTAACTGTTCACCATCACTGTGTCACAGTCACTGTGTCACTATCACTGTGTCACTGTTCACCATCACTGTGTCACTGTCACTGTTCACCATCACTGTGTCACTGTTCACCATCACCGTGTCACTGTGTCACTATCACTGTTCACCATCAGTGTGTCACTGTTCACCATCACTGTGTCACTGTCACTGTGTAACTGTTCACCATCACTGTGTCACTGTCACTGTGTCACTGTTCACTATCACTGACTGTGCCACTATGTCACTGTTGGGTGGGGTGTAAATCGAGGGGGATGTAAATCCTCTGCCAATCCAATATGCGCTGTTTCATGCTACTTGGGTAACCTATTTCACCCCTATAGAATATTACCGCACAGCAACGGGCCATTCGGCCCATCAAGTCTCCATTGGTGTTCTTTTTATCTGAGCCACCCAGTTAATCCCACTTTCCTGCTCACTCCCCGAACCCTTTAATATTCCTTATTTTCAAGCAACTATCTAATTCTCATTTAAAAGAATTGATGAACTCTGCTTTAACAAGGGTTTGCGGCAGAGAATCCCACATTCTAAACACCCTCTGCTTTTTAAATTCCCCTTTAATTCTTTTTGTGATTACCTTCAATTTCTGACCCCTCGTTACCATCTCACCAATCGGTGGAAACAATCTTTCGCTGTTTCCTTGATCACCCTCCCTCAAGACACCCCTAACCACACTTCTCAAATCTCTCTTCATCACTGTGACTCCTCATCCCTGGCAATATCCCAGTGAATCTCCACTGCACCTTTCCCCCATTGCCTTTATATCCTTCCTATAGTGGGGGCCCAAAGTGTGCACAATACTGCAGCTGGGGTCTAACTGAGGTCATACAATTTGCAGCAGGATTCTCAGCTGTGTAGGTGGCAGAGGAACTGCTTAGCTCAGTGCTCAGGTGCTGTGTATGAGAGCAAATGATGGAATTGGGCAAGGGACTGTTAGTGGGGGCTCCGTCAGATCTCCCTGTGCTGCAGCACATTGCCTAGTTCAGAATATGAGCAGGCCTCAGCTGGGCTGTCTGTTCCTGGACCTCTCCACCTCCAAACATCAAAAGGACCTCTAATAAAATGCTGCATCATTAGAACAAACAAACTGATCTCCAATTGCAGAGCAGCATGAATATTCAGTCACAGACAGAAAGGGCCAACAAACAGATCGGGAGTGATGCAGTGGGTGGGTCATTATACAGAACAGAATTAATTAAGTGGTTGAGGATTAGTCCACTTTTCAGATTTAACCAATAAAAGCACAAGTTCAGCAGAGAACCTTGCTGTGTTGTGACAAGTTTCTTACGCACTGCTGATAGGAAACACTGCGCCCATATTCCCAGCTTTTTCTCAGATGTGTATCCACTCCCTCCATCTGTTGCTGTAAATAGCAGCTCCTTCCCATCACTTGCTGACCATTTGCAGCAAAGAGCTGGGATAGGTGTTACAGTCCCGATTCAGGTTTGACCCCTATTCCAGATTAACACTACAACTTTAGAATGGTTGTGAATGTTCTCCTGGCCAGACCCCCACCTTGCACCCTCCATAAACTTGAGCTCATCGAAGACTCTGCTGTCAGTATCCTAATATTGTAGCTGAGGTGCTTTGAGATGTTCCATGTGATAAGGCACTCTGTAAATGTAAGCATTATTTATTATATTATGTAAACTAATTGTGTTACCTCCTGATAATCAGCTATTATCACTCCTTAAAATTACATGAATTATAATTGCTAACCGTTCCGCACTGAGATAATTGGAATAGCTCAGGTATGTTGGATCTCAGCCTTTGCCATGACACTTACAAAAAAGGACCCAAAAGTGAATATAACAACTGCACAGATTCAATATATGTACGTATGTATCTTACAAGTATATCATTTCATTCCGGGGTTGGGATTGCTGTGAGAAGCAGTGTTTTGCCCATGGTGTATTATCCTTTGCTTATCTTTTTATTATGGTACCTTAAGGGTTAAAATTAAGTTCACTTCAATAAATAACACAATCTGTTTGATAAACAATAGCCCACCACAAGCAACACATCCCTGTAAATGAGGGGTTATTAATATGTAATGACTTAAACAGAATTCTTATTCAGATGGTAGCACCCTCACCTCTGAGTCAGAAGGTTGTGGGTTCAAGTCCCACTCCAGAGACTTGAGCACATAAAGCTAGGCTGACACTCCAGTGTGGTGCTGAGGGAGTGCTGCACTGTCGGAGGTGCCGTCTTTCGGATGAGACATTAAGTCGATGCCCCGTCTGCTCTCTCAGGTGGACGTAAAAGATCCTATGGCACTATTTTGAAGAAGAGCAGGGGAGTTATCCCCAGTGTCCCAGCCAATATTTATCCCTCAATCAACATCATTAAAACAGATTATCTGGTCATTGTCACATTGCTGTTTGTGGGAGCTTGCTGTGCGTAAATTGGCTGCATCATTTCATACATTATAACAGTGACTACACTTCAAAAAGTACTTCATTGGCTGTAAAGCACTTTGGGATGTCCGGTGCTCGTGAAAAGCGCTATATAATGCAAGTCTTTCTTTCTTATTTATCTGCTGGATTTGTTCACTGACCACCCCAAAAGGACAGTCAGATGGTTCCACCAGACATTAAATAACTTTTTGATCTGGTGCATCTAACGACATACTTTCCCAGTGGAATGTTTACTTGCAGCCTTTAGAATTTGGGCAGTGTCCTGAGTTACCCATTGGGAAGCTCAGCCTCTACCTGTGGTATCATGTTGGTGTTTGTCAGCTTGTGGTCAGGAGAGATATACCTGATTGTCTTTGTTCTCTAGTCGGACATCAAAGGGGTTAGAAAGTATATTTCAAGTAGGCTTGACTCAATTCTGGTCTCATGACAGAGACAGAGAGAGAGAGAGAGAGAGAAAGACAAAGAGAGAGAGCAGGGAGAGAGACAGACAGAGAGAGAGAGACAGACAAAGAGAGAGAGACAGGTGTCTCAGTGGAAGTTAGAAGTGAACAGCCATATAAGGTTATGGTTAGGAACCTCACTCCCCCTGGGTATCTGTTATTCTACATATAAGCTACCCAAACCCCTTGATTAGATTCCAGCCTGTAACTTGCTCTTGAATTTACTATTTATTCACTGGGTGTGCATGATCAGCCTTTGTTACAATGTAGGGATGAGCAAGTCTAAGGGGAGATTTATAGATGCTTTATTTTAAATTATGAAGGAGGGTTCATCAACTTAATAACCGGCCCATAATTTGCTGTCAAAATAACAGCAAACAGTAAGGCTAATGGCAGCTCATCCTTATTTATGCGCAAATTCTACAGCAGCTTTTGGCAAGGGCAGATCTGCAGTTAAACACAGAAATCCAAAGGTTGCTGTCCGAGATGCGCCGCTCCATTGATAGCTTCACGAAAACAGCATCTTGCTGTCTGGCTCCCCACTGAAATGCATTAAACAGCATAAAGTTGCTGTATTTGTGCAGTAGATACAAACTAAACTCGCCACAGAAAGTTAGAGCTGGTCTGAAGTGATGCAAGGTGCCTGTTTTAGAGCCATTTAAGGTCCGCACATATTTAGTTAAGCCTGGATGAGCTGCCAGAGATTCTTTTCACAATGTGCTAAGTGTTAATTACTGCCAATGAACTTCTCTGGCACAGAAAATTAACGATTACAAGTGTGGAGTCTCATTTGCTCAGGTTTTAATGGTTGCTGGATATTTTTAACATGTAAAATTTAATATATTTTTTTAACTTTTCCTTTCTATCTCTTTCTTCTCACTCTCTCTTAATCCAATCTTTCTTTCCCTCTCTTTATTTCTTTCTGTATCTGATTTGCCATTGAATTTACTCACTCTAATTTATACTACCTTCTCAGTTCTTGAGCTGTTTATTTCTCAATCCTTGAATCTGACTGGTTAAGGAGACACCCTGTTGGTTGTCCTGTTCACTCTAAGTCCCAGATGGCCCGTAGAGGGCGGTGCGCCATTAGCAGTTCACACTTCCAGCAGCTTGCGGGCGAAATGTCATCGAGATTAAACGAGCAAGGGCAAGTCTAACTAACGGCGGATGCCATTCGCTGCAGCAAATTATTGGCTATTGTCACTGAGGGAGAGGTCAGGAGAAATGTATTTGCACAGGGAGTATTTAGAGCATAGAATACTTTCAGACAGGGAGTACACCTTAGATACCCCACAATTCTCACATTCACCATACACACTCCCACAAGTGCTCGCTGGAGGTTTGTGCGAGGGGGGAATTTTAACCTGGCCGGGGGTGGGGGGGGGGGCAGTTAAAATCGCCCTGGCTCTTATCTATCTGAAAGCTGCCATGATCACAACATCTGCAATTTTAACCTGCTCTCCTGAGCAGGCAACAAGGACACATGCCCGGAGCCAACAGGGTCCTTTCTTTACAAGTGCATGTTGCGGCCGGATAACATCATTGAGACCCGACTGGAATTTTAACACAGGCCTGAGCGGGGAATCCACCTGGAGTTTAAAATCAGGGGCCACTGGGGAGAATACATTGGTTCGAGATGGTTTCACTAAATGTATCCCCAGCATCACCGCTCCAATGGTGACTGCGGAGACCCGGGGGGCTCGGACAGAACTGAACGGCTCTCACCAGGAAGACAGGTTTAGTGAAATCGAAACAAGTGGGGGAAAAAACACAAGGTGGGAGGCAGCTGATGTGAACTTGGGCAATAGAGAGACTGAGGGCCGAAACCGAGAGAGAAAATTCGACCGACAGACAGAAAGAGGGTCCGCTGCAGAGGAAGTGAGCAACTGTCATTGTTGATGCTGCGAGAGAAAGTGAGCGACCGGCTGCTGACAAGTCAAGAACCAGAGACAGCTGCCCAATGAAATTAGACTGGACCGGCACACATGGGACTAAGCACAAGGATCTCCCGGGTAGGAAGGAGCTAGGCGCTGGGCCCGGGCCAGGTATCATCTAAAGAACAAAAAAAACAGAAATAGTCTTCTCACCAAACCAAAAGTTGAGTGATTAAAACGGGTGAAACTAGCAGGTTTTAAACAAATATTTGTTGACATTGGCCGGGATGTTGTGAAGCTGGGGAATGAGAGAGGGGTCGAGAGGCTGGAGTGGAGAAACTGTTCCTGCAGAATGAAGAATCTTCCACCTCGCCCTCGGTGACTTCAATCCCGCTCTCCCTCATTTCTCTCTCCTGAAGATCCTTCTACCCTCACTGTCTCCACATCCTCCTCGTTTCACCCTTTTGCCACTCCAGGACCCCTGGAATTTTCCCTCCCCGAGCTGGGTTGTCCCGCTGGGCTGCCCGAAGCTCCATGTTCCCGGGGGCCGCCCTGCTCTCACATTCCCTCCCCAGCATTTGGCGGGAGTTGAGAGAATCGAGCGAGGCTGTGGGCGGATTTTGTGCTGGGTGAAATCTCCTCTCTCTCTCTCTCTCTCTGGGATTTTAGTCCTTTCTGGCTGTGTTTTTTTTGCTGATGTCTGCAGCCGGCGGGAGAAACACGGTCGGTTTCTCCTCGGGAGCCCAGCCCTCTTCCTCGGGTAAAGGAAAGTTGCCCGCGATCGGCGCTCAGAGACGGGGACGGCCGCAGAGACCGGGAGAAGGGGACTGCGAGGATTCGGCCTCTGACTCTCTGTGTGACATTTACAGGTAAAGGGAGGCGGGTGAAGGGAATGCGAGAGATCAGCAGACTGTCCCAGTCCGGGCCCGCCGAGGATTGTCGGTGTGAAGATCCGAGCAGATTTAACGAAAATAAAAACAGAAAATGATGGGAGCTGTCAGCGGGTCAGGCAGCATCTGAGGACAGGTCACCGGCCTCTGTCTCTCTCCCCACTGGAGCTGCCTGACTCGCTGAGTGTTTCCCGCGGCTTCTGTTTCTAGTTCAGATTTCCAGCACTATTTCGATTCTGTTTTTGAGTTTTAACGAAACCGCGACATTCACGGGACCGAATTCTCACCGTCAGATTAAAGGCAACAATTCCTGAAACTTTACAACATGAATTCACTGGGGATTTTTATCCATTTGCTCAAATCCCACCACAAATCGAAAATTCGTTTTGTATAAATTGGGAAGCGCCGGGGAAACGAAATAGGCGCCGGAGTGAGACCCGGGGAGCGGCTCCGGTCACCGACACACGGTGTGAAATCTGATCAAAGCCCAGAAACAGGCACCGACCGCGCGGAGCGGGGACACCGGCTTACCGGGGGGGGGGGGGGGGGTCACTGGCCGGTACAAAGTGACCATATACCGGACCCAACACCCCGGAGAATCCGCCGGCACAGATTCCGTTCATTAACGGAATAAACGGAGCCGAGACTGGGCCCCGCTCGAAATCAATGCGGGAAGAAGCAATAATGCGGCGGATAACAGATTGCAGCTGGTCACACAGTCAGATATCATGTCAAATATCGAAATCTGTTTGGGTAAAAGGAGGGGGATCCAGAAACTGGCGGAAAGAGTAAAGAGGGAGGTGAGTGGAGAGACGGCGGGTGTTCGGTGGACAGAATCTGTCAAAGTCTTGCATTGATGAGACTCTGGAACTCTTTCACCTGAAATAAAACCAGTCTCTGAGCTCCACAAAGGGCTGAAAGTGTGTGGTTACACGGCCCGGAGTATTGGTCAGCGGTTCCTCCCCGGGAATGATCGGGTTCATGAGGATAACTCGTTCAAATCAGGCCCCAGGGCTGGGGGAAATAAATGGATCTTTTACGGATGAATGTTATTCACGCGGGGGTGAAATGAACGAACGAGGAACCCCCCGATGTCCCACATTGCCGTCAGTGAGGCAGAGCAGAGCCGGAGTGAGTCCGACACCGGCTGTCTCTCCCTCTCCCGCAGAACCCCCCACTGTCGCCTCATCCGAATCAGAAACTGCACTGGAACCCGCGTTTCACAGAGTTTATTGAGCCTGAGCTCCGGCTCGGTGTGTGGAGAGACAGACACAAAGAGAGACACTTTGTGCGATGGGGTAGAGCGGGTGACGGTGAGTCGGCAATAAAAGACAGAAAATGCTGGAAATACTCAGCAGGTCAGACAGCATGTGTGGAAAGAGAAACAGAGTTAATGTTTCAGGCCGGTGAGCTTTGGTCAGATCTGCTGTGAGTCGGCAGCCCGTTTTACACCTCTTCCAATTTTTATTTCCATTGAAGTCGATGAGGGGTTTCGGACAAGGTTAAAATCTACCCGGACGCTGACAGCGGGACCCAGATCCACAATCGTTCAGAGAAGCAGAGAGACAGACACGGGGAGTGACAGGGACACAGATTCGCAGGCAGGGTGACAGTGCGGTGGAGACGGACACAGGGGGATGCAGAAAGTAGAGATGCAGCGTCCTGGCCTGATTCCAGGCGGGATATACAGGGTTCTGGAGCAGGCAATGGGTCTACTCCGATACCGGCCCTTCAATCTCACCAATCCCTTGTCCCTGCATCAGATTTCTCAATAATATTTTAAAGTTCAATTTGAGTTAGTCCCTCTAAGAAACCTACATTTCAATCAGTTACCATTGCAGTTTGCGGGGTCGCCCTGAATGACCCACTACTGCTCAGTCCAGGTTCAGTGCGGCCCAGTTCTGACGAAAGGTAATCGACCTGAAACGTTAACTCGGGTTCTCTCTCAACAGATGCTGCCTGGCCTGTGGAGCATTTCCAGCATTTTCTGTTTTTATTTCAGGTTTCCAGCATCCGCAGTATTTTGCTTTTGTAAGATTCAGTGTAGGTTCAGTGAAGATTCAGTGTAGGTTCAGTGAAGATTCAGTGTAGGTTCAGTGAAGATTCAGTGTAGGTTCAGTGAAGATTCAGTGTAGGTTCAGTGTAGGTTCAGTGAAGATTCAGTGTAGGTTCAGTGTAGATTCAGTGAAGATTCAGTGTAGATTCAGTGTAGGTTCAGTGAAGATTCAGTGCAGATTCAGTGAAGATTCAGTGAAGATTCAGTGTAGATTCAGTGTAGGTTCAGTGTAGATTCAGTGTAGATTCAGTGAAGATTCAGTGTAGGTTCAGTGAAGATTCAGTGTAGATTCAGTGAAGATTCAGTGTAGATTCAGTGTAGGTTCAGTGAAGATTCAGTGTAGATTCAGTGTAGATTCAGTGAAGATTCAGTGTAGGTTCAGTGAAGATTCAGTGTAGATTCAGTGAAGATTCAGTGTAGATTCAGTTAAGATTCAGTGTAGATTCAGTGTAGGTTCGGTGAAGATTCAGTGTAGGTTCAGTGTAGGTTCAGTGAAGATTCAGTGTAGGTTCAGTGAAGATTCAGTGTAGATTCAGTGTAGATTCAGTTAAGATTCAGTGTAGGTTCAGTGTAGGTTCGGTGAAGATTCAGTGTAGGTTCAGTGTAGGTTCAGTGAAGATTCAGTGAAGATTCAGTGTAGGTTCAGTGAAGATTCAGTGTAGGTTCAGTGTAGGTTCAGTGTAGGTTCAGTGAAGAATCAGTGTAGGTTCAGTGAAGATTCAGTGTAGGTTCAGTGAAGATTCAGTGTAGGTTCAGTGAAGATTCAGTGTAGGTTCAGTGTAGGTTCAGTGAAGATTCAGTGTAGGTTCAGTGAAGATTCAGTGTAGGTTCAGTGAAGATTCAGTGTAGGTTCAGTGTAGGTTCAGTGTAGGTTCAGTGAAGAGTCAGTGTAGGTTCAGTGAAGATTCAGTGTAGGTTCAGTGAAGATTCAGTGTAGGTTCAGTGAAGATTCAGTGAAGATTCAGTGTAGGTTCAGTGTAGGTTCAGTGAAGATTCAGTGTAGGTTCAGTGTAGGTTCAGTGAAGAGTCAGTGTAGGTTCAGTGAAGATTCAGTGTAGGTTCAGTGAAGATTCAGTGTAGGTTCAGTGAAGATTCAGTGTTGGTTCAGTGTAGGTAAAGTGAAGATTCAGTGTAGGTTCAGTGTAGGTTCAGTGTAGGTTCAGTGAAGATTCAGTGAAGATTCAGTGAAGATTCAGTGTAGGTTCAGTGTAGGTTCAGTGAAGATTCAGTGTAGGTAAAGTGAAGATTCAGTGTAGGTTCAGTGTAGGTTCAGTGAAGATTCAGTGTAGGTTCAGTGTAGGTTCAGTGTAGGTTCAGTGTCGGTTCAGTGAAGATTCAGTGTAGGTTCAGTGAAGATTCAGTGTAGGTTCAGTGAAGATTCAGTGTAGGTTCAGTGTAGGTTCAGTGAAGATTCAGTGTAGGTTCAGTGAAGATTCAGTGTAGGTTCAGTGTAGGTTCAGTGAAGAGTCAGTGTAGGTTCAGTGAAGATTCAGTGTAGGTTCAGTGTAGGTTCAGTGAAGATTCAGTGAAGATTCAGTGAAGATTCAGTGAAGATTCAGTGTAGGTTCAGTGAAGATTCAGTGTAGGTTCAGTGAAGATTCAGTGTAGGTTCAGTGAAGATTCAGTGTAGGTTCAGTGTAGGTTCAGTGAAGATTCAGTGAAGATTCAGTGTAGGTTCAGTGTAGATTCAGTGAAGATTCAGTGAAGATTCAGTGAAGATTCAGTGTAGGTTCAGTGCAGATTCAGTGAAGATTCAGTGAAGATTCAGTGTAGATTCAGTGAAGATTCAGTGAAGATTCAGTGTAGGTTCAGTGCAGATTCAGTGAAGATTCAGTGAAGATTCAGTGTAGATTCAGTGAAGATTCAGTGAAGATTCAGTGTAGGTTCAGTGAAGATTCAGTGAAGATTCAGTGTAGATTCAGTGAAGATTCATGTAGGTTCAGTGCAGATTCAGTGAAGATTCAGTGTAGATTCAGTGTAGATTCAGTGAAGATTCAGTGAAGATTCAGTGAAGATTCAGTGAAGATTCAGTGTAGATTCAGTGAAGATTCATGTAGGTTCAGTGCAGATTCAGTGAAGATTCAGTGAAGATTCAGTGAAGATTCAGTGTAGGTTCAGTGCAGATTCAGTGAAGATTCAGTGAAGATTCAGTGTAGGTTCAGTGCAGATTCAGTGAAGATTCAGTGTAGATTCAGTGAAGATTCAGTGAAGATTCAGTGAAGATTCAGTGAAGATTCAGTGAAGATTCAGTGTAGGTTCAGTGCAGATTCAGTGAAGATTCAGTGTAGATTCAGTGAAGATTCAGTGAAGATTCAGTGTAGGTTCAGTGAAGATTCAGTGAAGATTCAGTGTAGATTCAGTGAAGATTCATGTAGGTTCAGTGCAGATTCAGTGAAGATTCAGTGTAGATTCAGTGAAGATTCAGTGAAGATTCAGTGTAGGTTCAGTGCAGATTCAGTGAAGATTCAGTGAAGATTCAGTGTAGGTTCAGTGCAGATTCAGTGAAGATTCAGTGTAGATTCAGTGAAGATTCAGTGAAGATTCAGTGAAGATTCAGTGAAGATTCAGTGAAGATTCAGTGTAGGTTCAGTGCAGATTCAGTGAAGATTCAGTGTAGATTCAGTGAAGATTCAGTGAAGATTCAGTGAAGATTCAGTGAAGATTCAGTGTAGGTTCAGTGCAGATTCAGTGAAGATTCAGTGTAGATTCAGTGAAGATTCAGTGAAGATTCAGTGTAGATTCAGTGAAGATTCAGTGTAGGTTCAGTGTAGGTTCAGTGAAGATTCAGTGAAGATTCAGTGTAGATTCAGTGAAGATTCAGTGTAGGTTCAGTGAAGATTCAGTGTAGGTTCAGTGAATTTCAGTGAAGGTACAGTGTAGGTTCAGTGAAGATTCAGTGTAGGTTCAGTGTAGGTTCAGTGAAGATTCAGTGTAGGTTCGGTGAAGATTCAGTGTAGGTTCAGTGTAGGTTCAGTGAAGATTCAGTGTAGGTTCGGTGAAGATTCAGTGTAGGTTCAGTGAAGATTCAGTGTAGGTTCGGTGAAGATTCAGTGTAGGTTCAGTGAAGATTCAGTGTAGGTTCGGTGAAGATTCAGTGTAGGTTCAGTGCAGATTCAGTGAAGATTCAGTGTAGGTTCAGTGTAGGTTCAGTAAAGATTCAGTGTAGGTTCGGTGAAGATTCAGTGTAGGTTCAGTGTAGATTCAGTGTAGGTTCAGTGAAGATTCAGTGAAGGTCCAGTGCGGCCCAGTGAAGGTCCAGTGCGGCCCAGTGAAGATTCAGTGCGGCCCAGAGCCCCTCTGGTTGTGTGCGGTGAGAGCTCAGTGTAATGGCAGCAGTTTGTGATCTTATTCACCGTTTTCCAGGTGTGCGGTCCCTCCTACAGCTGGAGGAAGCCGCACTGTCCGCCGGATCGGCGTCGCCTGTCTCTTGTCCTTGGCCGCCTTGCTGGGATCGATCTCCCTTGACCTGAACAGCAGCCTGGAAGTGTGGAGAGAGACGGAAAAAGCGCTTCAGGCTCTGGTCTCCTGCAGAAACATTCTTCGCCTCCACTTCATCAAGCGACTGCAAGAAGAACGCGGCTCCGCCTGGTGGGATCAGAGCAATTCCTCGGTGACCACCAGTAACCTTTCCAACACGGTCCAAGCCATGAACCGGATCAACGCCATCTGCAATGAGATGAAGCTCAACATGCAGAGCGGCCAATATGGGTGTTTGGAGGCAGAATTCACATGTCATCAATTTGTAAATGAAAGCACAGAGGGCCTCACTGCAAACTGGCCGATTGATGAAGATGAGGTGGACACTCTGATCTCCTCCGTGGTCTCCAATCTGCTGAGCGCCCTCGGGGAGCCAGAGAGAGACATGAGCCTGGCCAGGTCTAACCAGGACTGGGCAGATGTGCTGTCACTCAGGTTGACACTTAGGGTCAAGGAGGCCATCTTCATGATCCACAGGTCACAGGTCACAGGTTCCTCACAGCGCTCTGCACAAGGTGACCATCAGATGACTTGGCATCAGATAATAACCAGCCTGAACCACGCCCTGTTCATGTCGGAAAACATGCAGCGATGCTGCAGGAAGAACGTGAATCTCTCGCTACATTTTGCTCAGTATGAAGGAGTTTGTCTGTTCAAACCTTCGACTTATTTTGTTTCTCAAACTTCTGACAGGGATGTGATACTTGGCGATATCCATCAGATCAGTGTTCTTCAGGATTGTTTGCTTCGGATGGGCAACGATTCCATGAGAAGGAAATCCAGAGATATTCTGTCCGCCGTGAGTTTTAGAATCACCCTGCTCTCCACGGCCTGTCTCATTTACCCAATAGTGCTGGTGTCCTTCAAACAGATGACGGAATGGATACAGAACTATGCGCGGAGCCTGAGGGTCCGCACGGAGGACCTGAAGCGGCAGCGGCGCCTGGCTGAAGACCTCCTTCACCAGATGTTGCCCAAATCGGTGGCGAAACAGCTGCGGAAACACAAACACGTGGAAGCGGAGAGCTATGAACAGGTGAGAGTGGCGAGCGGCTGGGTGGCATTGCTCCGGGTATTGAGTGCCCAGCTCTCTGTTAACGGAGCTCAATCATTAGAGAATCCAGGCACTCCGACCTGAACTTACAAGTGAAGGTTCAGTCGGTAAATTGTAGGATTGCTCACAGGGAAATCCCATCAGTGGAGTATTTGACCAGGCGGAGCCTTCCTCTGAGCAACACCTCACGTTAAACGGGTTGGATCCCAGTTTCAACCCGAATATCACACGGCCCATGCCGTTTATTTGCTAATTCTGATCCCGGTCTGAGGTTCCCCGCGAATAACGGGCAGGAAAAGACCAGTGGGTCCTCCTGCCTGCCCCACATGGCCGGAGCACGATGACCAGACCCCCCTCCAGCCATGACATCTCCTGGGAGAGGCAGAACCCGCCTCTGGGCTACAGACCGACACAGGTTTGGCTCGAACCCTGTTCTCAGGGTGCGGGGCGGCGGTGACCCCGGGGCTCGTGTTTTGGTTTAAATGTGACCTGAATCCGGTGTCCGGGGGGGACCCGACACCCAACCCGAGCTGATTGGAGTCGGTTTGGGTCCAAGCTCAGTGGCTCGGCCCCTCCCTAGGGTTGCGAAACTCCCGCCGCCTCCCCACAGAGGGCAACCCCGACCCCTGCCGCGGCCTCATTGAAACACAGGGGAGGCTTCCCCGGTCTCCCCCGGTCTCCCCGCTGAAGCTGGGACCGAGTGTGTCCCTGGGATGTCCGGCCCGACTGTCACCCCTCATCCACAGAGCACACACACAGCCCATAGAACACACACACACACAGCCCATAGAACACACACACACAGCCCATAGAACACACACACACAGCCCATAGAACACACACACAGCCCATAGAGCACACACACACAGCCCATAGAGCACACACACACACAGCCCATAGAACACACACACACACAGCCCATAGAACACACACACACACAGCCCATAGAGCACACACACACAGCCCATAGAACACACACACACACAGCCCATAGAGCACACACACACAGCCCATAGAACACACACACACACAGCCCATAGAGCACACACACACAGCCCATAGAACACACACACACACAGCCCATAGAACACACACACACAGCCCATAGAGCACACACACACAGCCCATAGAGCACACACACACAGCGCATAGAGCACACACACACACAGCCCATAGAACACACACACACACAGCCCATAGAGCACACACACACAGCGCCATAGAGCACACACACACAGCCCATAGAACACACACACACACAGCCCATAGAGCACACACACACAGCCCATAGAACACACACACACACAGCCCATAGAGCACACACACACAGCCCATAGAACACACACACACACAGCCCATAGAACACACACACACAGCCCATAGAGCACACACACACAGCCCATAGAACACACACACACAGCCCATAGAACACACACACACAGCCCATAGAACACACACACAGCCCATAGAACACACACACACACAGCCCATAGAGCACACACACACACACAGCCCATAGAACACACACACACAGCCCATAGAAACACACACACAGCCCATAGAACACACACACACAGCCCATAGAACACACACACACAGCCCATAGAACACACACACACAGCCCATAGAACACACACACACACAGCCCATAGAACACACACACACAGCCCATAGAACACACACACACAGCCCATAGACACACACACACAGCCCATAGAACACACACACACAGCCCATAGAGCACACACACAGCCCATAGAGCACACACACACAGCCCATAGAACACACACACACACAGCCCATAGAACACACACACACAGCCCATAGAACACACACACACACAGCCCATAGAACACACACACACACAGCCCATAGAACACACACACACACAGCCCATAGAACACACACACACACAGCCCATAGAACACACACACACACAGCCCATAGAACACACACACACACAGCCCATAGAACACACACACACAGCCCATAGAGCACACACACACACAGCCCATAGAACACACACACACACAGCCCATAGAGCACACACACACACAGCCCATAGAACACACACACACAGCCCATAGAACACACACACACAGCCCATAGAACACACACACACAGCCCATAGAACACACACACACACAGCCCATAGACACACACACACACAGCCCATAGAGCACACACACACAGCGCATAGAACACACACACACAGCCCATAGAGCACACACACACACAGCCCATAGAGCACACACACACAGCCCATAGAACACACACACACAGCCCATAGAACACACACACACAGCCCATAGAACACACACACACAGCCCATAGAGCACACACACACAGCCCATAGAACACACACACACACAGCCCATAGAACACACACACACACAGCCCATAGAACACACACACACAGCCCATAGAACACACACACACAGCCCATAGAACACACACACACAGCCCATAGAACACACACACACACAGCCCATAGAACACACACACACACAGCCCATAGAACACACACACACAGCCCATAGAGCACACACACACACAGCCCATAGAACACACACACACAGCCCATAGAGCACACACACACAGCCCATAGAACACACACACACACAGCCCATAGAACACACACACACAGCCCATAGAGCACACACACACACAGCCCATAGAACACACACACACAGCCCATAGAGCACACACACACACAGCCCATAGAACACACACACACACAGCCCATAGAACACACACACACAGCCCATAGAGCACACACACACAGCCCATAGAGCACACACACACACAGCCCATAGAGCACACACACACAGCCCATAGAACACACACACACACAGCCCATAGAGCACACACACACACAGCCCATAGAACACACACACACAGCCCATAGAGCACACACACACAGCCCATAGAACACACACACACAGCCCATAGAACACACACACACACAGCCATAGAGCACACACACACAGCCCATAGAGCACACACACACACAGCCCATAGAACACACACACACAGCCCATAGAGCACACACACACAGCCCATAGAACACACACACACAGCCCATAGAACACACACACACAGCCCATAGAGCACACACACACAGCCCATAGAACACACACACACAGCCCATAGAACACACACACACACAGCCCATAGAGCACACACACACACAGCCCATAGAGCACACACACACACAGCCCATAGAACACACACACACAGCCCATAGAGCACACACACACAGCCCATAGAACACACACACACAGCCCATAGAACACACACACACAGCCCATAGAGCACACACACACAGCCCATAGAACACACACACACAGCCCATAGAACACACACACACAGCCCATAGAGCACACACACACAACAGCCCATAGAACACACACACACAGCCCATAGAACACACACACACACAGCCCATAGAACACACACACACAGCCCATAGAGCACACACACACACAGCCCATAGAACACACACACACACAGCCCATAGAGCACACACACACACAGCCCATAGAGCACACACACACACAGCCCATAGAACACACACACACAGCCCATAGACACACACACACACAGCCCATAGACACACACACACACAGCCAATAGACACACACACAGCCCATATAACACACTACACACACATCGCATAGAACACACACACACACAGCCCATAGACACACACACACACAGCCCATAGAACACACACACACAGCCCATAGAACACAACACAACACAGCCCATAGAACACACACACACAGCCCATAGAACACACACACACAGCCCATAGAACACACACACACACAGCCCATAGAACACACACACCACAGGCCCATAGAACACACACACATACAGCCCATAGAGCACACACACACAGCCGCATAGAACACACACACACAAGCCCATAGACACACACACACACAGCCCATAGAGCACACACACACCAGCCCATAAAGCACACACACACGAGCCATAGAACACACACACACACAGCCCATAGAGCACACACACACACAGCCCATAGAACACACACACACACAGCCCATAGAACCACACACACACAGCCATAGAAGCACACACACACAGCCCATAGAACACACACACACACAGCCCATAGAACACACACACACAGCCCATAGAGCACACACACACAGCCCATAGAACACACACACACAGCCGCATAGACACACACACACAGCCCATAGAGCACCACACCTAGCACACACACACAGCCATAGAACACACACACACACAGCCCATAGAGCACACACACACACAGCCCATAGAACACACACACACACAGCGCATAGAACACACACACCACACAGCCCATAGAGCACACACACACAGCCCATAGAACACACACACACACAGCCCATAGAACACACACACACACAGCCCATAGAGCACACACACACACAGCCCATAGAACACACACACACACAGCCCATAGAACACACACACACACAGCCCATAGAACACACACACACACAGCCCATAGAACACACACACACACAGCCCATAGAACACACACACACACAGCCATAGAACACACACACACACAGCCCATAGAAGCACACACACACACAGCCCATAGAGCACACACACACAGCCCATAGAACACACACACACAGCCCATAGAGCACACACACACACAGCCCATAGAGCACACACACACACAGCCCATAGACACACACACACACAGCCCATAGACACACACACACAGCCCATAGAACACACACCACAGCCCATAGAACACACCACACAGCCCATAGAACACACACACACACAGCCCATAGAGCACACACACACACAGCCCATAGAACAACACACACACACAGCCCATAGAACACACACACACACAGCCATAGAACACACACACACACAGCCCATAGAACACACACACACAGCCCATAGAGCACACACAAACACAGCCCATAGAACACACACACACAGCCCATAGAGCACACACACACACAGCCCATAGAGCACACACACACACAGCCCATAGAACACACACACACAGCCCATAGAACACACACACACAGCCCATAGAACACACACACACACAGCCCATAGAACACACACACACACAGCCCATAGAGCACACACACACAGCCCATAGAACACACACACACAGCCCATAGAGCACACACACACACAGCCCATAGAACACACACACACAGCCCATAGAGCACACACACACACAGCCCATAGAACACACACACACAGCCCATAGAACACAAGAAGTATGAACACACACACAGCCCATAGAGCACACACACACAGCCCATAGAACACACACACCACAGCCCATAGAACACAACACACACAGCCCATAGACACACACACACAGCCCATAGACACACACACACACAGCCCATAGAGCACACACACACACAGCCCATAGAACACACACACACACAGCCCATAGAGCACACACACACAGCCCATAGAACACACACACACACAGCCCATAGAGCACACACACACAGCCCATAGAGCACACACACACACAGCCCATAGAACACACACACACACAGCCCATAGAACACACACACACACAGCCCATAGAGCACACACACACAGCCCATAGAACACACACACACACAGCCCATAGAGCACACACACACACAGCCCATAGAACACACACACACAGCCCATAGAACACACACCACACAGCCCATAGAGCACACACACACAGCCCATAGAGCACACACACACACAGCCCATAGAACACACACACACACAGCCCATAGAGCACACACACACACAGCCCATAGAGCACACACACACACAGCCCATAGAACACACACACACAGCCCATAGAACACACACACACACAGCCCATAGAACACACACACACACAGCCCATAGAGCACACACACACACAGCCCATAGAACACACACACACACAGCCCATAGAACACACACACACAGCCCATAGAGCACACACACACAGCCCATAGAACACACACACACACAGCCCATAGAACACACACACACACAGCCCATAGAGCACACACACACACAGCCCATAGAGCACACACACACACAGCCCATAGAACACACACACACAGCCCATAGAACACACACACACACAGCCCATAGAACACACACACACAGCCCATAGAACACACACACACACAGCCCATAGAACACACACACACACAGCCCATAGAACACACACACACACAGCCCATAGAGCACACACACACAGCCCATAGAACACACACACACACAGCCCATAGAACACACACACACAGCCCATAGAACACACACACACACAGCCCATAGAGCACACACACACACAGCCCATAGAACACACACACACAGCCCATAGAACACACACACACACAGCCCATAGAACACACACACACAGCCCATAGAACACACACACACACAGCCCATAGAGCACACACACACAGCCCATAGAACACACACACACAGCCCATAGAACACACACACACACAGCGCATAGAACACACACACACAGCCCATAGAGCACACACACACACAGCCCATAGAACACACACACACAGCCCATAGAACACACACACACACAGCCCATAGAACACACACACACACAGCCCATAGAACACACACACACACAGCCATAGAACACACACACACACAGCCCATAGAGCACACACACACACAGCCCATAGAAACACACACACACAGCCCATAGAACACACACACACACAGCCCATAGAACACACACACACAGCCCATAGAACACACACACACAGCCCATAGAACACACACACACACAGCCCATAGAACACACACACACAGCCCATAGAACACACACACACAGCCCATAGAACACACACACACACAGCCCATAGAACACACACACACAGCCCATAGAACACACACACACACAGCCCATAGAGCACACACACACACAGCCCATAGAGCACACACACACACAGCCCATAGAACACACACACACACAGCCCATAGAACACACACACACAGCCCATAGAACACACACACACAGCGCATAGAACACACACACACACAGCCCATAGACACACACACACACAGCCCATAGAACACACACACACACAGCCCATAGAGCACACACACACACAGCCCATAGAACACACACACACAGCCATAGAACACACACACACACAGCCCATAGAACACACACACACAGCCCATAGAACACACACACACAGCCATAGAACACACACACACACAGCCCATAGAACACACACCACACAGCCCATAGAACACACACACACAGCCCATAGAACACACACACACACAGCCCATAGAACACACACACACAGCCCATAGAACACACACACACACAGCCCATAGAGCACCACACACACAGCCCATAGAACACACACACACACAGCCATAGAACACACACACACAGCGCATAGACACACACACACACAGCGCATAGAGCACACACACACACAGCGCATAGAGCACACACACACACAGCCCATAGAGCACACACACACACAGCCCATAGAGCACACACACACAGCCCATAGAGCACACACACACACAGCCCATAGAGCACACACACACACAGCCCATAGAGCACACACACACACAGCCCATAGAGCACACACACACAGCCCATAGAACACACACACACACCCATAGAGCACACACACACAGCCCATAGAGCACACACACCAGCCCATAGAGCACACACACACACAGCCCATAGAGCACACACACACAGCCCATAGAACACACACACACAGCCCATAGAGCACACACACACAGCCCATAGAGCACACACAACACACCCATAGAGCACACACACACACAGCCCATAGAGCACACACACACACAGCCCATAGAGCACACACACACAGCCCATAGAGCACACACACACA
>CM059440.1:21172654-21402654 GCA_030390025.1 Squalus acanthias
ATAGAACACCACACACACAGCCCATAGAACACACACACACAGCCCATAGAACACACACACACACAGCCCATAGAGCACACACACACACAGCCCATAGAACACACACACACACAGCCCATAGAGCACACACACACACAGCCCATAGAACACACACACACACAGCCCATAGAGCACACACACACACAGCCCATAGAACACACACACACAGCCCATAGAGCACACACACACAGCCCATAGAGCACACACACACACAGCCCATAGAACACACACACACAGCCCATAGAACACACACACACAGCCCATAGAACACACACACACAGCCCATAGAGCACACACACACACAGCCCATAGAACACACACACACAGCCCATAGACACACACACACACAGCCCATAGAACACACACACACACAGCCCATAGAACACACACACACAGCCATAGAACACACACACAGCCCATAGAACACACACACAGCCCATAGAGCACACACACACACAGCCCATAGAACACACACACACAGCCCATAGAACACACACAGCCCATAGAGCACACACACACACAGCCCATAGAGCACACACACACAGCCCATAGAGCACACACACACACAGCCCATAGAGCACACACACAGCCCATAGAGCACACACACACACAGCCCATAGAGACACCACACACACAGCCCATAGAGCACACACACACAGCCCATAGAGCAGCACACACACAGCCATATAGCACACACACACACAGCCCATAGAACACACACACACAGCCCATAGAGCACACACACACACAGCCCATAGAACACACACACACACAGCCCATAGATCACACACTCACACAGCCCATAGAACACACACACACACAGCCCATAGAACACACACACACAGCCCATAGAACACACACACACAGCCCATATAGCCATACACACACACACACAGCCCATAGAGCACACACACACACAGCCCATAGAGCACACACACACACAGCCATAGAACAAACACACACAGCCATAGACACACTCAGCCATAGAACACACACACAGCCCATAGAACACACACACACAGCCCATAGAACACACACACACAGCCCATAGAGCACACACACACAGCGCCATAGAGCACACACACACAGCCATAGAACACACACACACACAGCCCATAGAACACACACACACAGCCCATAGAACACACACACACACAGCCCATAGAACACACACACACACAGCCCATAGAGCACACACACCACAGCCCATAGACACACACACACACAGCCCATAGAACACACACACACACAGCCCATAGAGCACACACACACACACAGCCCATAGAACACACACACACACAGCCCATAGACACACACACACACAGCCCATAGACACACACACACAGCCCATAGAACACACACACACAGCCCATAGAACACACACACACAGCCCACACACACACACAGCCCATAGAGCACACACACACAGCCATAGAACACACACACACAGCCCATAGAGCACACACACACACAGCCCATAGAACACACACACACAGCCCATAGAACACACACACACAGCCCATAGAACACACACACACACAGCCCAAAGAGCACACACACACACAGCCCATAGAACACACACACACACAGCCCATAGAACACACACACACACAGCGCATAGAACACACACACACACAGCCCATAGAACACACACACACACAGCCCATAGAGCACACACACACACAGCCCATAGAACACACACACACAGCCCATAGAACACACACACACAGCCCATAGAACACACACACACAGCCCATAGAACACACACACACAGCGCATAGAACACACACACACACAGCCCATAGAACACACACACACAGCCCATAGAGCACACACACACACAGCCCATAGAACACACACACACACAGCCCCATAGAACACACACACACAGCCCATAGAGCACACACACACACAGCCCATAGAGCACACACACACACAGCCCATAGAACACACACACACACAGCCCATAGAACACACACACACAGCCCATAGAACACACACACACAGCCCATAGAACACACACACACACAGCCCATAGAGCACACACACACACAGCCCATAGAGCACACACACACAGCCCATAGAGCACACACACCACAGCCCATAGACACACACACACACAGCCCATAGAACACACACACACACAGCCCATAGAGCACACACACACAGCCCATAGATCACACACACACAGCCCATAGAACACACACACACAGCCCATAGAGCACACACACACACAGCCCATAGAGCACACACACACACAGCCCATAGAGCACACACACACAGCCCATAGAGCACACACACACACAGCCCATAGAACACACACACACACAGCCCATAGAACACACACACACACAGCCCATAGAGCACACACACACAGCCCATAGAACACACACACACAGCCCATAGAGCACACACACACAGCCCATAGAACACACACACACACAGCCCATAGAACACACACCACACAGCCCATAGAGCACACACACACAGCCCATAGAACACACACACACAGCCCATAGAACACACACACACAGCCCATAGAACACACACACACAGCCCATAGAACACACACACACAGCCCATAGAACACACACACAGCCCATAGAACACACACACAGCCCATAGAACACACACACACAGCCCATAGAACACACACACACAGCCCATAGAGCACACACACACAGCCCATAGAACACACACACACAGCCCATAGAACACACACACACAGCCCATAGAGCACACACACACACAGCCCATAGAACACACACACACAGCCCATAGAACACACACACACACAGCCCATAGAACACACACACACAGCCCATAGAACACACACACACACAGCCCATAGAACACACACACACACAGCCCATAGAACACACACACACACAGCCCATAGAACACACACACACAGCCCATAGAACACACACACACACAGCCCATAGAACACACACACACACAGCCCATAGAACACACACACACAGCCCATAGAACACACACACACAGCCCATAGAGCACACACACAGCCCATAGAGCACACACACACAGCCCATAGAGCACACACACACAGCCCATAGAACACACACACACAGCCCATAGAACACACACACACACAGCCCATAGAACACACACACACAGCCCATAGAACACACACACACAGCCCATAGAGCACACACACACAGCCCATAGAACACACACACACACAGCCCATAGAACACACACACACAGCCCATAGAACACACACACACACAGCCCATAGAACACACACACACACAGCCCATAGAGCACACACACACACAGCCCATAGAGCACACACACACAGCCCATAGAGCACACACACACAGCCCATAGAGCACACACACACAGCCCATAGAACACACACACACAGCCCATAGAGCACACACACACAGCCCATAGAGCACACACACACAGCCCATAGAGCACACACACACAGCCCATAGAACACACACACACACAGCCCATAGAACACACACACACAGCCCATAGAGCACACACACACAGCCCATAGAGCACACACACACAGCCCATAGAACACACACAACACAGCCATAGAACACACACACACACAGCCCATAGAACACACACACACAGCCCATAGAACACACACACACACAGCCCATAGAACACACACACACACAGCCCATAGAACACACACACACAGCCCATAGAACACACACACACAGCCCATAGAACACACACACACAGCCCATAGAGCACACACACACAGCCCATAGAACACACACACACAGCCCATAGAACACACACACACAGCCCATAGAACACACACACACAGCCCATAGAACACACACACACACAGCCCATAGAGCACACACACACACAGCCCATAGAACACACACACACAGCCCATAGAACACACACACACAGCCCTAGAACACACACACACAGCCCATAGAACACACACACACACAGCCCATAGAACACACAAACACCACAGCCCATAGAACACACACACACAGCCCATAGAACACACACACAGCCCATAGAGCACACACACACACGCCCATAGAACACACACACACACAGCCCATAGAACACACACACACAGCCCATAGAGCACACACACACAGCCCATAGAACACACACACACAGCCCATAGAGCACACACACACAGCCCATAGAACACACACACACAGCCCATAGAACACACACACAACAGCCCATAGAGCACACACACACAGCCCATAGAACACACAACACACAGCCCATAGAACACACACACACAGCCCATAGAACACACACACACAGCCCATAGAACACACACACACAGCCCATAGAACACACACACACAGCCCATAGAACACACACACACACAGCCCATAGAACACACACACACAGCCCATAGAACACACACACACACAGCCCATAGAACACACACACACAGCCCATAGAACACACACACACAGCCCATAGAACACACACACACAGCCCATAGAACACACACACACAGCCCATAGGCACACACACAACAGCCCATAGAGCACACACACAGCCCATAGACACACACACACACAGCCCATAGAGCACACACACACAGCCCATAGAGCACACACACACAGCCCATAGAACACACACACACACAGCCCATAGAGCACACACACAGCCCATAGAACACACACACACAGCCCATAGAGCACACACACACAGCCCATAGAACACACACACACAGCCCATAGAACACACACACACACAGCCATAGAACACACACACCAGCCCATAGAACACACACACACACAGCCCATAGAGCACACACACACAGCCCATAGAACACACACACACAGCCCATAGAACACACACACACACAGCCCATAGAACACACACACACACAGCCCATAGAACACACACACACAGCCCATAGAACACACACACACAGCCCATAGAACACACACACACACAGCCCATAGAACACACACACACACAGCCCATAGAACACACACACACAGCCCATAGAACACACACACACAGCCCATAGAACACACACACACACAGCCCATAGAACACACACACACAGCCCATAGAACACACACACACACAGCCCATAGAAGCACACACACACAGCCCATAGAACACACACACACACAGCCCATAGAGCACACACACACAGCCATAGAGCACACACACACAGCCATAGAGACACACACACACAGCCCATAGAGCACACACACACACAGCCCATAGAACACACACACACACAGCCCATAGAACACACACACACACAGCCCATAGAGCACACACACACACAGCCCATAGAACACACACACACACAGCCCATAGAACACACACACACACAGCCCATAGAGCACACACACACAGCCCATAGAGCACACACACACAGCCCATAGACACACACACAGCCCATAGAACACACACACACAGCCCATAGAGCACACACACACAGCCCATAGAGCACACACACACAGCCCATAGAACAACACCACACACAGCCCATAGAACACACACACACAGCGCATAGAGCACACACACACAGCCCATAGAACACACACACACACAGCCCATAGAACACACACACACACAGCCCATAGAACACACACACACAGCCCATAGAACACACACACACAGCCCATAGAACACACACACACAGCCCATAGAACACAGACACACACAGCCCATAGAGCACACACACACAGCCCATAGAGCACACACACACAGCCCATAGACACACACACACACAGCCCATAGAACACACACACACACAGCCCATAGAGCACACACACACAGCCCATAGAACACACACACACACAGCCCATAGAACACACACACACAGCCCATAGAACACACACACACAGCCCATAGAACACACACACACAGCCCATAGAACACACACACAGCCCATAGAACACACACACACAGCCCATAGAACACACACACAGCCCATAGAACACACACACACAGCCCATAGAACACACACACACAGCCCATAGAACACACACACACAGCCCATAGAACACACACACACAGCCCATAGACACACACACACAGCCCATAGAACACACACACACAGCCCATAGAGCACACACACACAGCCCATAGAACACACACACACAGCCATAGAACACACACACACAGCCCATAGAACACACACACACAGCCCATAGAACACACACACACAGCCCATAGAACACACACACACAGCCCATAGACACACACACACACAGCCCATAGAACACACACACACAGCCCCATAGAGACACACACACAGCCCAAAGAACACACACACACAGCCCATAGAACACACACACACAGCCCATAGAACACACACACAGCCCATAGAACACACACACACACAGCCCATAGAACACACACACACAGCCCATAGAACACACACACACACAGCCATAGAACACACACACACAGCCCATAGACACACACACACAGCCCATAGAACACACACACACAGCCCATAGAGCACACACACACACAGCCCATAGAACACACACACACAGCCCATAGAACACACACACACAGCCCATAGAACACACACACACAGCCATAGAACACACACACACACAGCCCATAGAACACACACACACAGCCCATAGAGCACACACACACAGCCCATAGAACACACACACACAGCCCATAGAGCACACACACACAGCCATAGAGCACACACACACAGCCCATAGAGACACACACACACAGCCCATAGAACACACACACACACAGCCCATAGAACACACACACACAGCCCATAGAACACACACACACAGCCCATAGAACACACACACACAGCCCATAGAACACACACCACACAGCCCATAGAACACACACACACACAGCCATAGAAGCACCACACACACAGCCATAGAACACACACACACAGCCCATAGAACACACACACACACAGCCCATAGAACACACACACACAGCCCATAGAGCACACACACAGCCCATAGACACACACACACACAGCCCATAGAACACACACACACACAGCCCATAGAGCACACACACACACAGCCCATAGAACACACACACACAGCCCATAGAACACACACACACACAGCCCATAGAACACACACACACAGCCCATAGAACACACAGCAAGCACACACAGCCCATAGAGCACACACACACACAGCCATAGAACACACACACACACAGCCCATAGAGCACACACACCACAGCCCCATAGAACACACACACACCAGCCCATAGAGCACACACACACAGCCCATAGAACACACACACACAGCCCATAGAACACACACACACAGCCCATAGAACACACACACACACAGCCCATAGACACACACACACAGGCCCATAGAGACACACACACACACAGCCCATAGAGCACACACACAGCCCATAGAACACACACACACACAGCCCATAGAGCACACACACACAGCCCATAGAACACACACACACAGCCCATAGAACACACACACACAGCCCATAGAACACACACACACACAGCCCATAGAACACACACACACAGCCCATAGACACACACACACACAGCCCATAGAACACACACACACACAGCCCATAGAACACACACACACACAGCCCATAGAACACACACACACAGCCCATAGAACACACACACACACAGCCCATAAGAACACACACACAGCCCATAGAACACACACACACAGCCCATAGACACACACACACACAGCCCATAGACACACACACACACAGCCATAGAGCACACACACACAGCCCTAGAGCACACCACACACAGCCCATAGAACACACACCACAGCCCATAGAGCACACACACACAGCCCATAGACACACACACACAGCGCATAGAACACACACACACAGCCCAGAGACACACACACACAGCCCATAGAGACACACACACAGCGCATAGACACACACACACAGCCCATAGAACACACACACACACAGCCCATAGAACACACACACACAGCCCATAGAACACACACACACAGCCCATAGACACACACACACACAGCCCATAGAACACACACACACAGCCCATAGAACACACACACACAGCCCATAGAGCACACACACACCAGCCCATAGAAACACACACACAGCCATAGAACACACACACACAGCCCATAGAGCACACACACACACAGCCCATAGAACACACACCACACAGCCCATAGAGCACACACACACAGCCGCATAGACACACACACACACAGCCCATAGAACACACACACACACAGCCCATAGAACACACACACACACAGCGCATAGAACACACACACACACAGCCCATAGAGCACACACACACAGCCCATAGAGCACACACACCACAGCCCATAGAGCACACACACACAGCCATAGACACACACACACAGCCCATAGAACACACACACACAGCCCATAGAACACACACACACACAGCCCATAGAGCACACACACACAGCCCATAGACACACACACACAGCCATAGAGCACACACACACACAGCCCATAGAACACACACACACAGCCCATAGAACACACACACACACAGCCATAGAGCACACACACACACAGCCCATAGAACACACACACACACAGCCCATAGAACACACACCACACAGCCCATAGAAGCACACACACACACAGCCCATAGAACACACACACACAGCCCATAGAGCACACACACACAGCCCATAGAGCACACACACACACAGCCCATAGAACACACACACACAGCCCATAGAGCACACACACACACAGCCCATAGACACACACACACAGCCCATAGAGCACCACACACACAGCGCCATAGAGACACACACACACAGCCCATAGAACACACACACACAGCCCATAGAGACACACACACACAGCCCATAGAGCACACCACACACAGCCCATAGACACACACACACACAGCCCATAGAACCACACACACAGCCCATAGAACACACACACACAGCCCATAGAGCACACACACACACAGCCCATAGAACACACACACACAGCCCATAGAACACACACACACACAGCCCATAGAACACACACACACAGCCCATAGAGCACACACACACACAGCCCATAGAACACACACACACAGCCCATAGAGCACACACACACACAGCCCATAGAGACACACACACACAGCCCATAGAACACACACACACAGCCATAGAACACCACACACACAGCCCATAGAACACACACACACACAGCCCATAGAAGCACACACACACAGCCCATAGAACACACACACACAGCCCATAGACACACACACACACAGCCCATAGAACACACACACACACAGCCCATAGAACACACACACACAGCCCATAGAACACACACACACAGCCATAGAGCACACACACACAGCCATAGAACACACACACACACAGCCCATAGAGCACACACACACACAGCCCATAGAACACACACACACAGCCCATAGACACACACACACACAGCCCATAGACACACACACACAGCCCATAGAGCACACACACACAGCCCATAGAGCACACACACACAGCCCATAGACACACACACACACAGCCCATAGAACACACACACACAGCCCATAGAGCACACACACACACAGCCCATAGAGCACACACCACAGCCCATAGAACACACACACACACAGCCATAGAACACACACACACACAGCCATAGAACACACACACACACAGCCCATAGAGCACACACACACACAGCCCATAGAGCACACACACACAGCCCATAGAGCACACACACACAGCCCATAGAGCACACACACACAGCCCATAGAACACACACACACACAGCCCATAGAACACACACACACAGCCCATAGAGCACACACACACAGCCCATAGAGCACACACACACACAGCCCATAGAACACACACACACAGCCCATAGAGCACACACACACAGCCCATAGAGCACACACACACAGCCCATAGAGCACACACACACACAGCCCATAGAGCACACACACACACAGCCCATAGAGCACACACACACAGCCCATAGAACACACACACACAGCCCATAGAACACACACACACAGCCCATAGAACACACACACACACAGCCCATAGAACACACACACACAGCCCATAGAACACACACACACACAGCCCATAGAACACACACACACAGCCCATAGAACACACACACACAGCCCATAGAACACACACACACAGCCCATAGAACACACACACACAGCCCATAGAGCACACACACACAGCCCATAGAACACACACACACAGCCCATAGAACACACACACACAGCCCATAGAGCACACACACACAGCCCATAGAACACACACACACAGCCCATAGAACACACACACACAGCCCATAGAGCACACACACACACAGCCCATAGAGCACACACACACAGCCCATAGAACACACACACACACAGCCCATAGAACACACACACACAGCCCATAGAACACACACACACACAGCCCATAGAGCACACACACACACAGCCCATAGAACACACACACACAGCCCATAGAGCACACACACACACAGCCCATAGAACACACACACACAGCCCATAGACACACACACACAGCCCATAGAGCACACACACACAGCCCATAGAACACACACACAGCCATAGAGCACCACACACAGCCCATAGAACACACACACACAGCCCATAGAGCACACACACACAGCCCATAGAGCACACACACACACAGCCCATAGAACACACACACACAGCCCATAGAGCACACACACACACAGCCCATAGAACACACACACACAGCCCATAGAACACACACACACACAGCCCATAGAGCACACACACACACAGCCCATAGAGCACACACACACAGCCCATAGAGCACACACACACACAGCCCATAGAACACACACACAGCCCATAGAACACACACACACAGCCCATAGAACACCACACACACTGCCCATAGAACACACACACACAGCCCATAGACACACACACACAGCCCATAGAACACACACACACAGCCCATAGAACACACACACACAGCCCATAGAACACACACACACAGCCCATAGAGCACACACACACACAGCCCATAGACACACAACACACAGCCCATAGAACACACACACACAAGCCCATAGAGCACACACACACAGCCCATAGAACACCACACACAGCCCATAGAACACACACACACAGCCCATAGAACACTACATCACACACACAGCCCATAGAACACACACACACAGCCCATAGAAGCACACACACACAGCCCATAGAGCACACACACACAGCCCATAGAACACACACACACAGCCCATAGAACACACACCACACAGCCCATAGACACACACACACAGCCCATAGAGCACACACACACAGCCCATAGAACACACACACACAGCCCATAGAGCACACACACACACAGCCCATAGAACACACACACACAGCCCATAGAACACACACACACAGCCCATAGAGCACACACACACAGCCCATAGAACACACACACAGCCCATAGAACACACACACACAGCCCATAGAACACACACACACACAGCCCATAGAACACACACACACAGCCCATAGAACACACACACACACAGCCCATAGAACACACACACACAGCCCATAGAGCACACACACACAGCCCATAGAACACACACACACAGCCCATAGAACACACACACACAGCCCATAGAACACACACACACAGCCCATAGAGCACACACACACAGCCCATAGAACACACACACACAGCCCATAGAACACACACACACAGCCCATAGAACACACACACAGCCCATAGAACACACACACACAGCCATAGAACACACACACACAGCCCATAGAACACACACACACAGCCCATAGAACACACACACACAGCCCATAGAACACACACACACAGCCCATAGAACACACACACACAGCCCATAGAACACACACACACAGCCCATAGAGCACACACACACACAGCCCATAGAACACACACACACAGCCCATAGAACACACACACACAGCCCATAGAGCACACACACACAGCCCATAGAACACACACACACAGCCCATAGAGCACACACACACAGCCCATAGAACACACACACACAGCCATAGAGCACACACACACAGCCCATAGAACACACACACACAGCCCATAGAACACACACACACAGCCCATAGAACACACACACACAGCCCATAGAACACACACACACAGCCCATAGAACACACACACACAGCCCATAGAACACACACACACAGCCCATAGAACACACACACACAGCCCATAGAACACACACACACAGCCCATAGAGCACACACACACAGCCCATAGAACACACACACACAGCCCATAGAAGCACACACACACACACAGCCCATAGAACACACACACACCAGCCCATAGAACACACACACAGCCCATAGAACACACACACACAGCCCATAGAACCACACACACACAGCCCATAGAACACACACACACAGCCCATAGATCACACACACAGCCCATAGAACACACACACACAGCCCATAGAACACACACACACAGCCCATAGAACACACACACACACAGCCCATAGACACACACACACACAGCCCATAGAACACACACACACACAGCCCATAGAACACACACACACAGCCCATAGAACACACACACACAGCCCATAGAACACACACACACACAGCCCATAGAACACACACACACAGCCCATAGACACACACACACAGCCCATAGAACACACACACACAGCCCATAGAACACACACACACAGCCCATAAGCACACCACACACAGCCCATAGAACACACACACAGCCCATAGAGCACACACACACAGCCCATAGAACACACACACACAGCCCATAGAACACACACACACAGCCCATAGAACCACACACACAGCCCATAGAGCCACACACACACAGCCCATAGAACACACACACAGCCCATAGAACACACACACACACAGCCCATAGAACACACACACACAGCCCATAGAACACACACACACAGCCCATAGAACACACACACACACAGCCCATAGAACACCCACACACACAGCCCATAGAACACACACACACAGCCCATAGAGACACACACACACAGCCCATAGACACACACACACAGCCCATAGAGCACACACACACAGCCCATAGAACACACACACACAGCCCATAGAACACACACACACAGCCCATAGAGCACACACACACAGCCCATAGAACACACACACACAGCCCATAGAGCACACACACACACAGCCCATAGAACACACACACAGCCCATAGAGCACACACACACAGCCCATAGAACACACACACACAGCCCATAGAACACACACACACACAGCCCATAGAACACACACACACAGCCCATAGAACACACACACACACAGCCCATAGAACACACACACACAGCCCATAGAACACACACACACAGCCCATAGAACACACACACACAGCCCATAGAACACACACACACAGCCCATAGAGCACACACACACAGCCATAGAACACACACACACAGCCCATAGAACACACACACACACAGCCCATAGAACACACACACACACAGCCCATAGAACACACACACACAGCCCATAGACACACACACACACAGCCCATAGAACACACACACACACAGCCCATAGAACACACACACACACAGCCCATAGAACACACACACACAGCCATAGAGCACACACACACAGCCCATAGAACACACACACACAGCCCATAGAGCACACACACACAGCCCATAGAACACACACACACAGCCCATAGACACACACACACACAAGCCCATAGAACACACACACACACAGCCCATAGACACACACACACACAGCCCATAGAGCACACACACACACAGCCCATAGAACACACACACACACAGCCCATAGAACACACACACACAGCCCATAGAGCACACACACACAGCGCATAGAACACACACACACAGCCCATAGAACACACACACACAGCCCATAGAGCACACACACACACAGCCCATAGAGCACACACACACACAGCCCATAGAACACACACACACACAGCCCATAGAACACACACACACAGCCCATAGAGCACACACACACACAGCCCATAGAACACCACACACACAGCCCATAGAACACACACACCAGCCCATAGATCACACACACACAGCGCATAGAGCACACACACACAGCCCATAGAACACACACACACACAGCCATAGAACACACACACACACAGCCCATAGAACACACACACACAGCCCATAGAGCACACCACACACAGCCCATAGAAGCACACACACACAGCCATAGCACACACACACAGCCCATAGACACACACACAGCCCATAGAACACACACACACAGCCCATAGAACACACACACACAGCCATAGAAACACACACACACAGCCCATAGAGCACACACACACAGCCCATAGAACACACACACACAGCCCATAGAGACACACACACACAGCCCATAGATCACACACACAGCCCATAGACACACACACACAGCCATAGAACACACACACAGCCATAGAGCACACACACACAGCCATAGAACACACACACACACAGCCCATAGAACACACACACACACAGCCCATAGAACACACACACACACAGCCATAGAACACACACACACAGCCCATAGAGCACACACACACACAGCCCATAGAGCACACACACACAGCCCATAGAACACACACACACAGCCCATAGAACACACACACAGACCATCACAGCCCATAGAGCACACACACACAGCGCCATAGAACACACACACAGCCCATAGAGCACACACACACAGCCCATAGAACACACACACACAGCCCATAGAACACACACACACACAGCCCATAGAACACACACACACAGCCCATAGAACACACACACACAGCCCATAGAGCACACACACAGCCCATAGAGCACACACACAGCCCATAGACACACACACACAGCCCATAGAGCACACACACACAGCCCATAGAACACACACACACAGCCCATAGAGCACACACACACAGCCCATAGAGCACACACACACACAGCCCATAGAACACACACACACACACACAGCCCATAGAACACACACACAGCCCATAGAACACACACACACAGCCCATAGAACACACACACACAGCCCATAGAACACACACACACAGCCCATAGAACACACACACACAGCCCATAGAACACACACACACAGCCCATAGAACACACACACACAGCCCATAGAACACACACACACAGCCCATAGAGCACACACACACAGCCCATAGAACACACACACACAGCCCATAGAGCACACACACAGCCCATAGAACACACACACACACAGCCCATAGAGCACACACACACACAGCCCATAGAACACACACACACAGCCCATAGAACACACACACACAGCCCATAGAACACACACACACAGCCCATAGAAGCACACACACACAGCCCATAGAGCACACACACACAGCCCATAGAGCACACACACACAGCCCATAGAGCACACACACACAGCCCATAGAACACACACACACACAGCCCATAGAGCACACACACACAGCCCATAGAACACACACACACAGCCCATAGAACACACACACACACAGCCCATAGAAGCACACACACACAGCCCATAGAGCACACACACACAGCCCATAGAAGCACACACACACAGCCCATAGAGCACACACACACAGCCATAGAACACACACACACACAGCCCATAGAACACACACACACAGCCCATAGAGCACACACACACAGCCCATAGAACACACACACACACAGCCCATAGACACACACACACAGCCCATAGAGCACACACACACAGCCCATAGAGCACACACACACAGCCCATAGACACACACACACAGCCCATAGAGCACACACACACAGCCCATAGAGACACACACACACAGCCCATAGAGCACACACACACACAGCCCATAGAACACACACACACACAGCCCATAGAACACACACCACACAGCCCATAGAACACACACACACAGCCCATAGAACACACACACACAGCCCATAGAACACACACACACAGCCCATAGAACACACACACACAGCCCATAGAGCACACACACACAGCCCATAGAACACACACACACAGCCCATAGAACACACACACAGCCCATAGAGCACACACACACAGCCCATAGAGCACACACACACAGCCCATAGAACACACACACACACAGCCCATAGAACACACACACACAGCCCATAGAACACACACACACAGCCCATAGAACACACACACACAGCCCATAGAGCACACACACACAGCCCATAGAGCACACACACAGCCCATAGAACACACACACACAGCCCATAGAACACACACACACAGCCCATAGAACACACACACACACAGCCCATAGAACACACACACACAGCCCATAGAACACACACACACACAGCCCATAGAACACACACACACAGCCCATAGAGCACACACACACAGCCCATAGAACACACACACACAGCCCATAGAGCACACACACACAGCCCATAGAACACACACACACACAGCCCATAGAACACACACACACAGCCCATAGAACACACACACACAGCCCATAGAACACACACACACAGCCCATAGAGCACACACACACACAGCCCATAGAGCACACACACAGCCCATAGAACACACACACACAGCCCATAGAACACACACACACACAGCCCATAGAAGAGCCACACACACAGCCCATAGAGCACACACGACACACAGCCCATAGAACACACACACACACAGCCCATAGAGCACACACACACAGCCCATAGAACACACACACACAGCCCATAGAACACACACACACACAGCCCATAGAGCACACACACACAGCCCATAGAGCACACACACACAGCCCATAGAACACACACACACGCCCATAGAACAAGCAGCACACACACAGCCATAGAGCACACACACACACAGCCCATAGAGCACACACACACACAGCCCATAGAGCACACACACACAGCCCATAGAACACACACACACAGCCCATATGAGCACACCACACAGCCCATAGACACACACACACACAGCCCATAGAGACACACACACACACAGCCCATAGAGCACACACACACAGCCCATAGAACACACACACACAGCCCATAGAACACACACACACAGCCCATAGAACACACACACACAGCCCATAGACACACACACACAGCCCATAGAACACACACACACAGCCCATAGAACACACACAGCCCATGAACACACACACACCGCCCATAGAACACACACACACAGCCCATAGAACACACACACACACAGCCCATAGAACACACACACACACAGCCCATAGAGCACACACACAGCCCATAGAACACACACACACAGCCCATAGAACACACACACACAGCCCATAGAACACACACACACAGCCCATAGAACACACACACACAGCCCATAGAACACACACACACACAGCCCATAGAACACACACACACAGCCCATAGAGCACACACACACAGCCCATAGAACACACACACACAGCCCATAGAACACACACACACAGCCCATAGAGCACACACACAGCCCATAGAGCACACACACACAGCCCATAGACACACACACACACAGCCCATAGAGCACACACACACAGCCCATAGAACACACACACACAGCCCATAGAACACACACACACAGCCCATAGAGCACACACACACAGCCCATAGAACACACACACACAGCCCATAGAGCACACACACACACAGCCCATAGAGCACACACACACAGCCCATAGAGCACACACACACACAGCCCATAGAACACACACACACAGCCCATAGAGCACACACACACAGCCCATAGAGCACACACACACAGCCCATAGAGCACACACACAGCCCATAGAGCACACACACACAGCCCATAGAACACACACACACAGCCCATAGAGCACACACACACACAGCCCATAGAACACACACACACCAGCCCATAGAGCACACACACACAGCCCATAGATCACACACACACAGCCCATAGAGCACACACACACAGCCCATAGAGCACACACACACAGCAGCCCATAGAACACACACACACACAGCCCATAGAACACACACACACACAGCCCATAGAGCACACACACACACAGCCCATAGAACACACACACACACAGCCCATAGACACACACACACAGCCCATAGACACACACACACAGCCCATAGAACACACACACACAGCCATAGACACACTCCATAGAGCACACACACACAGCCCATAGAACACACACACACAGCCCATAGACACACACACACACAGCCCATAGAAGCACACACACACAGCCCATAGAGCACACACACACACAGCCCATAGAACACACACACACAGCCCATAGACACACACACACACAGCCCATAGAACACACACACACAGCCCATAGAGCACACACACACAGCCCATAGAACACACACACACAGCCCATAGAGCACACACACACAGCCCATAGAACACACACACACAGCCCATAGAACACACACACACACAGCCCATAGAACACACACACACAGCCCATAGAACACACACACACAGCCCATAGAACACACACACACAGCCCATAGAACACACACACACAGCCCATAGAACACACACACACAGCCCATAGAACACACACACACACAGCCCATAGAACACACACACACAGCCCATAGAACACACACACACACAGCCCATAGACACACACACACACAGCCCATAGAGCACACACACACACAGCCCATAGACACACACACACACAGCCCATAGAACACACACACACAGCCCATAGAACACACACACACAGCCCATAGACACACACACACAGCCCATAGAGCACACACACACAGCCCATAGAACACACACACACAGCCCATAGAGCACACACACAGCCCATAGAACACACACACACAGCCCATAGAACACACACACACAGCCCATAGAACACACACACACACAGCCCATAGAACACACACACAGCCCATAGAACACACACACACAGCCCATAGAACACACACACACAGCCCATAGAGCACACACACACACAGCCCATAGAACACACACACACAGCCCATAGAACACACACACACAGCCCATAGAGCACACACACACAGCCCATAGAGCACACCACACAGCCCATAGACACACACACACACAGCCCATAGAACACACACACACAGCCCATAGAACACACACACACACAGCCCATAGAGCACACACACACAGCCCATAGAACACACACACACAGCCCATAGAACACACACACACAGCCCATAGAACACACACACACACAGCCCATAGAGCACACACACACAGCCCATAGAACACACACACACAGCCCATAGAGCACACACACACAGCCATAGAACACACACACACAGCCCATAGAACACACACACACAGCCCATAGAGCACACACACACACAGCCCATAGAACACACACACACAGCCCATAGAACACACACACACACAGCCCATAGAACACACACACACAGCCCATAGAACACACACACACAGCCCATAGAACACACACACAGCCCATAGAACACACACACACAGCCCATAGAACACACACACACAGCCCATAGAGCACACACACACAGCCCATAGAACACACACACACACAGCCCATAGAGCACACACACACAGCCCATAGAACACACACACACAGCCCATAGAACACACACACACAGCCCATAGAACACACACACACAGCCCATAGAACACACACACACAGCCCATAGAACACACACACACAGCCCATAGAGCACACACACACACAGCCCATAGAACACACACACACACAGCCCATAGAGCACACACACACAGCCCATAGAACACACACACACAGCCCATAGAGCACACACACACAGCCCATAGAACACACACACAGCCATAGAACACACACACAGCCCATAGAACACACACACACAGCCCATAGAACACACACACACAGCCCATAGAACACACACACAGCCCATAGAGCACACACACACACAGCCATAGACACACACACACACAGCCCATAGACACACACACACACAGCCCATAGAACACACACACAGCCCATAGAGCACACACACACACAGCCCATAGAACACACACACACACAGCCCATAGAACACACACACACAGCCCATAGAGCACACACACAGCCCATAGAGCACACACACAGCCCATAGAACACACACACACAGCCCATAGAACACACACACACAGGCCCATAGAACACACACACACAGCCCATAGAACACACACACACACAGCCCATAGAAGCACCACACACAGCCCATAGAACACACACACACAGCCCATAGAACACACACACACACAGCCCATAGAACACACACACACAGCCCATAGAGCACACACACACAGCCCATAGAGCACACACACACAGCCCATAGAACACACACACAGCCCATAGAGCACACACACAGCCCATAGACACACACACACACAGCCCATAGACACACACACACACAGCCCATAGAACACCACACACACAGCCCATAGAACACACACACACACAGCCCATAGAGCACACACACAGCCCATAGAGCACACACACACACAGCCCATAGAGCACACACACACACAGCCCATAGACACACACACACACAGCCCATAGAGCACACACACACACAGCCCATAGAACACACACACACACAGCCCATAGAACACACACACACAGCCCATAGACACACACACACAGCCCATAGAGCACACACACACAGGCCATAGAGCACACACACACAGCCCATAGAGCACACACACAGCCCATAGAGCACACACACACAGCCCATAGAACACACACACACACAGCCCATAGAGCACACACACACAGCCCATAGAGCACACACACACAGCCCATAGAGCACACACACACACAGCCCATAGAGCACACACACAGCCCATAGAGCACACACACACAGCCCATAGAGCACACACACACAGCCCATAGAGCACACACACACAGCCCATAGAACACACACACACAGCCCATAGAACACACACACACAGCCCATAGAGCACACACACAGCCCATAGACACACACACACAGCCCATAGAGCACACACACAGCCCATAGAACACACACACAGCCCATAGAACACACACACACAGCCCATAGAGCACACACACACACACAGCCCATAGAACACACACACACAGCCCATAGAGCACACACACAGCCCATAGAACACACACACAGCCCATAGAGCACACACACAGCCCATAGAACACACACACAGCCCATAGAGCACACACACAGCCCATAGAACACACACACAGCCCATAGAACACACACACAGCCCATAGAACACACACACAGCCCATAGAGCACACACACAGCCCATAGAACACACACACACAGCCCATAGAGCACACACACAGTCCATAGAGCACACACACACAGCCCATAGAACACACACACACAGCCCATAGAGCACACACACAGCCCATAGAGCTCACACACACAGCCCATAGAACACACACACACAGCCCATAGAACACACACACACAGCCCATAGAGCACACACACAGCCCATAGAACACACACACACAGCCCATAGAGCACACACACAGCTTGAAGCACACACAGCCTATAGAGTGCTCACACAGCCCAGGGTAGAGTCATGCGCACATCCTAAGCGTGCACACAGACACTGTGTAAATGTCCCGACGAGCAATTGTATGAAACGAGCCCAGGAGTGTTCGGCAGTAAAACAGCAGCAACTTGACACACAGAGAATCACCTTTATAAAACAGCCCATAAAACAGAGCGAGGTGGAGGGAGGTGCTGGCGCCTAAAACCCTGCTTAAAGAACTGGCTTTGAGAAGGTTTTTTAATGATAGAGACGCGAAGGGCTTTAGGAAGCGAGTTCTGGCTCTTTCATCTTCAGGTACGTGTTTGAAGTCAGTACATGCTGGCATAGACTGGAGTTATACCGCCCTCTGCGCAGCTAGTGTTGGCTTCATGGATATTCACAGTAGGTAGTCACCAGCCCGTCCTGGCTCACGCACCTGGCTGTTCCTGCAGCACCGTGGCAGAGCCAGAGCTGGAGCCGGATTGTTCACACCCAGATCCCCTCAGGTACAGACTCCCGGGACACGGCCCGCTCCTCCCCCATGCCCAGAGCAGCTCCGAGCAGCAGGGCGTCTGTACCAAGGACGGGTTCATTCTTACAGCTACATGGCAAATTGGTCACCCGACTCCTGAGTTATACTTTCACATCAGAAACCAGATCATTGTAAACAAATTATTTTTTAGCAACCGGCTAAACCAACAGTAGGATAATTAGAAAAGCAAAGTACTACGGATGCTGGAAATCTGAAATAAAAACAGAAAATGCTGGAAATACTCAGCAGGTCAGGCAGCATCTGTGGAGAGAGAAACAGAGTTCACGTTTCAGGTCGATGACCTTTCATCAGAACTGGAAAAAGGTACACAGATATAACAGGTTTTAAGCAAGTGCAGAAGCAGGGGAAGTGGGGAGAGGAGGAAAGAACAAAAGGGAAGGTCTGTGATAGGGTGACAGGCAGGAGAGATTAAAAGACAAAAGGTGCAAGGCAAAAGGAGACCGTAATGGGGCAAGCAAAGAAACAAAAGATGGATTTAGAGGAGGTGTAAATGGGAATAGCAGAATCATCAACAGGTGTCATCCAAAAAAATAGGGGCAGAGGTTATGGTCTGAAATTGTTCAACTCAATATTGAGTCCGGAAGGCTGTAAAGTGCCTAATCGAAAGATGAGGTGCTGTTCCTCGAGCTTCCGTTGAGCTTCATTGGAACAGTGGAGGAGGCCGAAGACAGAGCGGTCAGAGTGGGAGTGGACAGGTGACCGGAAGCTGGGGGGGTCACACTTGTGGACTGAATGGAAGTGTTCTGCAAAGCGGTCACCCAATCTGTGTTTGGTCTCCCCAATGTAGAGGAGACCGCATCGTGAGCAGCGAATACAGTATACTAAATTGAAAGAATTACAAGTAAATCGCGGTTTCACCTGGAAGGAGAATTAATCTACCTCATTAGGATGATTCGGTAGAATCAGAATCTGACCTATGGAGGAGATATTTTCAGGAACCTTTACAGACTATTTCACGATCCAGTTATACTTTCATTTCCGTGTCCTTATGAAGAGGCTTTGAGTGGATGCGGCAGGTCCCAACCTAACGTAATTTAACTACAACTTTAGTAATGTCTAGACAATGTCTGGAGAAACACCTCAACCAAAACACCAGAAGCATTTGCAACAAATCGCATGGAAACGTTTGGTGACGAGCATACTGAATCTTTACTGAATTTCTAAAAGTGTTTGTTAATTCTGGTTATTTGCTCTTTTAAATCTCCCAGAGACTGGAGAGTAAAACATGATTCGTGGGGACAAGAAGGGGCTCGGTTCTGTAACACAGTCTGAAAGAAGCTCGGTTTTGAAGAATGCAGGAGTTGTGCAGAGTGAGCTGGAGGAGCTGTTTCTAATTGCAGGCCCAAACCTCCTTTTCAGGGCTGTAAATTACTGTCAGGTGTAGCCAAGCAAGCATGTTTATTTGCATCTGAAAGCTTCTCATAGGCACCATTCTTACAAAATAATTACAAATAATTAGCCAATTAACAATTACAGTAATAGAGAAAAAAAGTCGAGGATGGAATGATAAATAAGCAGCTGCCTTGATGTAGTCCGACAGTAGATTAATAAATTGCTTTTATATGTGGTGGAGATGGAGATGCCTGTTCTGGGAGACTGAATAGGTTTCCATTTTGTGTCTGCAGACAGCAGCCAACAATGCATCGTATTCCCACCTCAATGTATCCCAGGTGGGGGACGGAGTATCTCGGGTGGGGGACGGAGTATCTCGGGTGGGGGACGGAGTATCTCGGGTGGGGGACGGAGTATCTCGGGTGGGGGACGGAGTATCTCGGGTGGGGGACGGAGTATCTCGGGTGGGGGACGGAGTATCTCGGGTGGGGGACGGAGTATCTCGGGTGGGGGACGGAGTATCTCGGGTGGGGGACGGAGTATCTCGGGTGGGGACGGAGTATCCCGAGTGGGGGACAGAGTATTTCGGGTGGGGGACGGAGTATCTCGGATGGGGGACGGAGTATCTCGGGTGGGGGACGGAGTATTTCGGGTGGGGGACGGAGTATCTCGGATGGGGGACGGAGTATCTGTGGGGGACGGAGTATCTCGGGTGGGGGACGGAGTATCTCGGGTGGGGGACGGAGTATCTCGGGTGGGGGATGGAGTATCTCGGGTGGGGACGGAGTATCTCGGGTGGGGGGACAGAGTATCCCGAGTGGGGGACAGAGTATTTCGGGTGGGGGACGGAGTATCTCGGATGGGGGACGGAGTATCTCGGGTGGGGGACGGAGTATTTCGGGTGGGGGACGGAGTATCTCGGATGGGGGACGGAGTATCTCGGGTGGGGGACGGAGTATTTCGGGCATTTTTCTAGCGTTTCCGTAACAACACACAAGGTGTTGCAGTTACAGCTCAGCTAGTGGGTGCTGCGTAAACATAATACAAGCGTCTATATATAGCGCACTGGGAAACCCTTCAAACCTCAGTCTCTACTGCCATTTATACATGCACTGCAGCAACTCACCAAGGTTTCTTCGGCAGCACCTCCCAAACCCGCGACCTTCCACCTAGAAGGACAAGGGCAGCAGACACATGGGAACACCATCACCTCCAAGTTCTCCTCCAAGTCACACACCATCCTTACTTGGAAATATATCGCCGTTCCTTCATCGTCACTGGGTCAAAATCCTGGAACTCCCTCCCTAACACACTGTGGAAGTACCTTCACCACACGGACTGCAGCAGGTTCAAGAAGGCGGCTCACCACCACCTTCTCAAGGGCAATTAGGGATGGGCAATAAATGCTGGCCTTGCCAGCGACGCCCACATCCCAGCACTAGGCCTCTCCCATTTAATCAGGGGAGGGAGGCCTGCAATACCGTGGCGCTACGTGCCGACGCGCGTGGCGCTGTTGCACGTAGTTCCGCGATATTGAATGGGAGCGCCCCAGGAAGGAGGGGGAACGCTTCCAGTAGCTCTGCCTCTTGCTTGGGGCGCTACCACTCAATTTACGTCGCAGGGGTGTTAACTTTTTTGGGGCGCTAAAAGTAGCACCCCGGCGAAGTTAACGCACCAAAGGGGACACCACCGAATTTTTCCCCCATGGGGTCCTTGGCTTTATAAATAGAGTACAAAAGCAAGGGTGTTGTGGTAAACCTTTATAAATCACTGGCTAGGCCTCAGTTCGAGTAATGTGTCCAATTTTGGGCACCGCACTTTAGGAAGGATGTCAAGACCCTGGGGAGGGTGCAGAGGAGATTTACTAGAATGGCACCAGGGAGGAGGGACTTCAGTTATGTGGAGAGACTGGCGAAGCTGAGTTGTTCTCCTTGGAGCAGAGAAGGTTAAGGGGAGATTTGATAGAGGTATTCAAAATTATGAGGGGTTTTGATAGAGTACATAGGGAGAAACTGTTTTCACTGAAAGGAGGGTCGATAACCAAAGGACACAGATTTAAGATAATTGGCAAAAGCATCAGAGGGGAGATGAGGATAATTTTTTTTATGCCGCAAGTTGTTATGATCTGGAATGCACTGCCTGAAAGGGTGGTGGAAGAAGATTCAATAGTAACTTTCAAAAGGGAATTGGATATAGACTTGAAAAGGAAAAATATTGCAGAGCTATGGGGAAAGAGCAGGGGAGTGGGACTAATTGGATAGCTCTTTCAAAGAGTCAGCACAGGCACGATGGGCCGAATGACCTCCATCTGTGTTGTATGATTCTGTGATATTGGTCTTGAAATCATGCCACGGGATACCGATATAGGAAAGTTTAAAAATTCCGCTAAATTTCTCTCTGCATTACATGTCGGAATGCTGGTATCACACAATGTAACTTAAGGCCGCTGGGTCAAAAGATTCAAAAAGGATAAACCCAGGAGTAGACACGTAGGTATATTAACGCCTGGGCAATAAATGCTGGCCTTGCCAGCGACTCCCACATCCCATGAACGAATAAAAAAAAGGTTTTAAGCAAGTACAGAGGCAAGGAAAGGGGGGGGGAGGGGAGGAAAGAACAAAAGGGAAGGTCTGTGATAGGGTGGAAGGCAGGAGAGATTAAATGACAAAAGGGATGATGGTGCAAAGCAAAAGGGGATGGTAATGGGACAAGTAAAGAAACAAAAAATGGGGAGTCTAGAGGTGTTGATGGGAATTGCAGAATCAAACAGATGAACTGATCACTCATATAACAACAGAAAACGCTGGAAAAACTCAGCAGGCCAGGCAGCATCCGTGGAGAGAAACGAAAGGTCTTCGACCTGAAACGTTAACTCTGTTTCTCTCTCCACGGATGCTGCCTGGCCTGCTGAGTTTTTCCAGCGTTTTCTGTTGTTATTTTGGATTTCCAGCATCCGCAGTATTTTGCTATCGTAACTGATCACTCATATTGCTTGCGGGATCTTGTCGTGTGCAAATTGGCCGCCGTGTTTACCTACAAAACGACGGTGACTGCACTTCAAAAATAACTCTTGAAGTTGTGAAGTGCTTTGGGACACCCTGAGGTGAGAAAAGGTGCGATATAAATGTGAGGTTTTTTTGTATCCCAGCCTGAGACTGTTGGGAAGTTGCTGTTAGTCTTGGGTAGTGGGGATTGGACTGAACCTCCCCAAAAAGCTTGAGAGAGAGAAGTTTCAGGCTCTGGCGCGCTGACATTTAATGCGCAGTCACTCCTCAAATACCTCATCCCTGACACTTTTAATTTTTATAGTTCATTGTGAACAAGAAGAACCAGTTTGTGAATGGGTGTTTCCACTCACTCAGAACAGTCTTTGATATGCTGATACAAAAAGAAAATACTGCAGATGCTGGAAATCTGAAATAAAAACAGAAAATGCTGGAGATACTCAGCAGGTCAGGCTGCATCTGTGAAGAGAGAAACAGAGTTAACGTTTCAGGTCGATGACCTTTCGTCAGAACTGGAAAAAAGCAGGAAATGGAACAGATTTTTAAGCAAGGGTAGGGGCTGGGAAAGGGGGGAGGGGATGAAAGAACAAAGGGGAGGTCTGTGATAGGATAGAAGGCAGGACAGGTTAAGAGACATTAAGAGATATTCAAGGCAAAAGGAGATGGTAATGGGACAGGTTAAGAAACAAAGGATGGCTCTCGATGAAGTGTAAATTGCGCTGGCAGAATGAAAGACAGCTGCCATGTGGGAGAGAAGAACGGAAGGCACCAACAAAAAGTGTGGATAAAAAATATATATATGATAGGGGCCAGGTTATGATCTGAAATTGTTGAACTCTATGTTGAGTCCAGAAGGCTGTAAAGTGCCTAATCGAAAGATGAGGTGCTGTTCCTCGATATGCTAATGTTAGCACCAGCTTGACAGGACCTCTGGGCAATGTTCCCTCTAATTTTTTAATTTTAATGTCTTTTGGATGAAACATTAAACCGAGGCCCCGCCTGCCCACTCAGGTGGACATAAAAGATTCCATGGCAATATTTCAAAGAGCAGGGGAGTTCTCCCCGGTGTCCTGGCCAATATTTATCCCTCAACCAACATTACTAAAAATCAGATTATCTGATCATTTATCTCTTGCTGTTCGTGGGACACTTCAAAAGTACGAAACCCAGGCAGAGAGGACCTGCGGGAAGGAGGGAGGAGGACAGTAGCAGTATGTTTTGTGTGTATGTGCTAGGCCGTTGTAGCAGAGCCTGGTCTCCAATCGTCTTGGATCCCCTTGCCATTGGACCAAGACCTTGCTCTGTCAAGCCCGTGTGGTAGCTGGTCTGCAACGGCCACCCCACGTTAAAAGAATTCACGCACAGGCATCTTCCACCCCTTTAAAATGAAGTTCGGGACCTGGAACGTCAGGGCCCTCATGGCACTCCACCCACCCGTCCCTTCAACCACCGTCTGCTCCACCTGTGACAGAGACTGTAGGTCCTGCTTTGGACTCATCAGTCACCTGAGAACTCATTTTTAATGTGGAAGCAAGTCATCCTCGGTTCCGAGGGACTGCCTAAGAAGAACGCACCGTCCACCTGTAGCTGGTATTCTGGGAATTAAACCATGCAGGGAACGGCTCCCTTACACTTCCCACAATGCGGATGTTGCTAATCGTGTACATGTAGATCGACGTGTTACTGATGTTCAGGCTAAACTCAAGACAATTCTTCGTAGCGTGTGTACAAGGTGGAACAACATAAGCTTCTTAATTTAGTGTCTGTACAAACTTACGTTTTGCTTTTAATTATTGGCAGGTGACAATTTATTTCTCAGACATTGTAGGCTTCACCACCATCGCTGCCTCGTGTACACCTCTGCAGGTGGTGCAGATGTTGAACAACTTGTACATGTGTTTTGACACCAGGATCGAATCATACGACGTATACAAGGTACAAAGTCAACAAGAGTTGATAACTAATGTCAGAATCATTAATGCCAACACAAGACAGTTAAGACAATGATCTGGAGCCAGACCATAGACAATTTTACACTGTACAATATATCTCTTGGGCATTCATGAGGCACGATGAGTATCTCCATTCATGGGGCTGACTGTAACCTGACTTTGTGAAGATGCAGGACTTCAGTCCCAGGAGTCAGGTGAGTTGGGGCCTGGCCTGATTATCAGGGAAATGACATCCAGGTTCCTTGACACAAAGACTCAATGTGCCACGGATATGATGAAGAGTTAGGGGAAGACATTAAAATGTGAAAGAATATAAACCCAAGTTTTCTAACAATTTTTTCAGGTTATTAGTTTTAAAAGCGTTGATAACTGTGAGATCATGTATCTGTAAATTAATGGGAGAGGGGCTGTCAGATAAACGTGTTCTTTCAGCTAACCAGCGAGCATGTGATAGCTGCATGACAATCTGTGTAACAATTCTTCAATATTTTACATGATATCATTAGGGTCATGTGACCATAGAATGTCTAAAATGGCCAAGCATGTTCCTGGGTCAGCGCGGAGCAAGTCTGCAGCCACGGCCAGCTAATGGTGCTTTTAATTAATGGGATTATTATTCTCACGCTCTCCTGGCCAGTCTCCCATCTTCCACCCTCCATAAACTACAGTTCATCCAAAACTCTACTGCCTGTGTCCCGCCCCGCACCAAGTCCCGCTCACCCATCACCCCTGTGCTCGCTGACCTACATTGTCTCCTCGTCCGGCAACACCTCGATTTTAAAATTCTCATCCTTGTGTTCAAATCCCTCCATGGCCTTGCCCCTCCCTATCTTTGTACCTCCTCCAGCCCTACAGCCCTCCGAGATCTCTGCATTCCTCTGGCTATGAATTCTCTGCATTGATTATTAACCTTGATAGATCTGTGCACAATAACACCTGGATCCTTTTCTCTCAAGACCAATTTCAGAAGTCTTCCCTGTAAATGCTATGTATATTAATGTTTACCCTTGTGCCCATCTCATTAATGTTAGAGCATAAGAACATAAGAATTAGGAGCAGGAGTAGGCCATACGTCCCCTCGAACCTGCTCTGCCATTCAGTAAGATCATGGCTGATCTTCGACCTCAACTCCATTTTCCTGCTCCAAAAATCTGTCTATCTCAGCCTTGAATATACTCAACGACTCAGCATCCACAGCCCTTTGGGGCAGAGAATTCCAAAGATTCACAACCCTCTGAGTGAAGAAATTCCTCCTCATCTCAGTCTTAAAAGGCTGACCCCTGTTTACCCATATGCCCTCTCCTTATTGCTATTTCCTTATAACCTGCTCAGGTGCTCTCTCCCTGGTCCATCTCCATGGGTGTAACCCTCATCCATGCCTTTGTCACCTCCAGACTCGATCATTCCAACGCTCTCCCATCCTCCGCCCTCCATAAACTTCACCTCACCCAAAACTCTGCTGTCCGTATCCTATTCTGCACAAATTCCTGCTCACTCATCACCCCTGCCCTCGCTAACTTAAATTAGCTCACGGTTCGCCAATTATCAAATTTACAATTTTCATCCTCATGTTTGAATACCTTTATGGCCTCGCCCCCTCCCTAACTCTATAACCTCCGCCAGCCCCACAACCCCGCTCCCCAAAAGTCTCTTCCTCTGACTCTGGCCTCCTGTTCACCCCCCCTTCCTTCGCCTCACCATAGGTAGCTGCACATTCAGCTGCCTGGACGCAACACTCTGGAATTCCATTCCTAATCCCATCTGCTTCTCCATCTCTATCTTTTCTTTTAAGACCCTCCTTAAAATCCACCTCTTTGACCAAGCTTTCAGTCATCCCTCCTAATATCTCCTTCTTTGGCTAGGCGCCCAATTTTTGATTACACCTCTGTGAAATGCTTTAGGATGTTCTTCTATGTTTTAAAAAAAAAGAAAAGTAAGACTTGCATTTATATCGCACCTTTGACAACCTCAGGATGTCTCAAAGCGCTTTACAGCCAATTAAGTACTTTTGAAATGTAGTCACTGTTGTAATGTAGGAAACACGGCAGCCAATTTGCGCACAGCAAGCTCCCACAAACCAGATAATTCATTTTAGTAATGTTGGTTGAGGACACCGGGAGAACTTCCCTGCTCTTCTTTGAAAGTGTGCCATGGGATCTTTTACATCCACCTGAGAGAGCAGGCGGGGCCTCGGTTTAACGTCTCATCCGAATGACAGCATCTCCGCCAGTACTACGCTGGAAAGGTCAGCCTGGATTATGTGCTCAAGTTCTTGGAGTGGGACATGTACCCACAACCTTATGACTCAGAGACGAGATTGCTACCACTGAGCCATGGCTGACACCTATACTATGACATCATATGAATACAAGTTGTTGCAGGATCTGCCCATATGCGCATTCCTTAAGTGTCTCTTGAAGAGCTGTCTCCCTGATGTCTGCCCAGGTGTTCTCTCCTCAGTGTTTCCCAGTGTACTCTCTGTGTTTTCCAGCATTATAACTAACAACTCAATTTATTTTATAACCAAATTTGTATTCACTTCATTTTCTTCCTGATCAAGGTGGAGACTATTGGAGATGCTTACATGGTGGTAAGTGGCCTCCCCGAACGGAAAGGGATCAAACATGCCGATGAGATCGCCAAGATGGCCCTAGATCTAGTAGCAGCCGTACGACAGGTGCCAATTCCTCACATGCCAACAGAAAGACTACAGTTGCGGGCTGGCATTCACACAGGTCTGCTATAGAATGTGCCTGTGACTCTATCCAATCACTTCCCTATAGATCGTGTCTTTGACTCTATCCCGTCATTCCCTATAGATCGTGTCTTTGACTCTATCCCATCATTCCCTATAGATCGTGTCTTTGACTCTATCCCGTCATTCCCTATAGATCGTGTCTTTGACTCTATCCCATCATTCCCTATAGATCGTGTCTTTGACTCTATCCCATCATTCCCTATAGATCGTGTCTTTGACTCTATCCCATCATTCCCTATAGATCGTGTCTTTGACTCTATCCCGTCATTCCCTATAGATCGTGTCTTTGACTCTATTCCATCATTCCTTATGGATTGTGTCTTTGACTCTATCCCATCATTCCCTATAGATCGTGTCTTTGACTCTATCCTGTAATTCCCTATGGATTGTGACTTTGACTCTATCCTGTAATTCCCTAGGGATTGTGTCTTTGACTCTATCCTGTAATTCCCTATAGATCGTGTCTTTGACTCTATCCTGTAATTCCCTATGGATTGTGTCTTTGACTCTATCCCATCATTCCCTATGGATTGTGACTTTGACTCTATCCTGTAATTCCCTCTAGATCCTGACTTTGACTAATAGATTGTGGCTTGAAACCCATCAGTTGTTTACGTTGCAGTTTCTGGAGGATAACATCAGATAGCAAAAATTATCTTTTATTTATTTTGAGTATAACTGGTGCCCACCACATTGAATTTGTTCTGTGAAGTGCTTTGAATGTTTTTAATGTGTTAAGGTGCTATATAAATGCAAGTATCAGTTTTTTCTGTAGGAGGGTTGAGTTACTCATCTCACTGAATAGGTTGCCTGATCAGTTATTATCCTTCCAACAGAAAATTAGTGGATGTTCCATGGCATTGCCCAAGGGAAGTTGCAGGAGGCAACTTGTCTTTTACCTGTGTCTGTCTATTTTTTAGTGACAGTCACAGGGTGCTGGTTGGGTAGGGATTTTTACCTGGCAGGTGAGGGGAGGGAGACAGCCAGGGGGTTTTATTGGGCACAGTAGTGGTTATTGTTCCTGGACTAGCAACCCATGAATTCAAGTCCCACAATGACATGTTGTGACACTGAATTCAAAACAATTTGGTGGCAGAAAAACAGACCACGAAAGCTGCCAGATTGATGGTTCATTATTGTCCTTCAGGGAAGGGAATCCGCCACCCTTACCAGCCTTGGCTAGACAGTCCCCACCGCTTATAGCGGGCGCATTGGTGTCAACATGATTTGCCCGCTATACGTGGTGGACACTGTAACCAAGAAAGCCTGTGCGAAAGGGTCGGGGTTGGGGTCAGGCTTGGGGTCGGGGCCAGGGTCAGGGTCCTCAAACCCGCGTGAAGAGGTTGGGGGTCAGGCTTGGGGTCGGGGCCAGGGTCAGGGTCCTCAAGCCCGTGTGAAAGGGTCGGGGCCTAGAGCTGGCAGGCAGCACATCATCCCTCGCAATGACGAGGAGCTTAACAAGCTGATGAGAAGGTCTAGCAGGAGTTCTGGAGGTCCTGGGGGACTGGAGGCAGTAGGGCTGTTGTTGCAGGACTACAAGCTGTTTGTTACAGTCAGAGGGTGAGTTAAACGGACCGAGCCCGATCTCTCATCTTTCTCAATGAAAAGTTTGTAATGTGTTAATTTTAATTTGTGATGGGAAATAAGGAATAACGGGAATGGTGAAGGAAGAGATTGTGTGAAGAGCTGCTGTGGTTTAGGCAGTGCCTTTGTAATTGATGCATATGGTATTGGTTAATGATTAGCACCAGTTGCCTGATATAGGCGGCTATCCAGGATAAGCAGGGACGGTGTAAGTGATGGGGACTGTACTCCAGTTCAATACTTTGTGAAGGAGCCACTCAGTGTTTAAGGGATGTGGTCGAGCCAGAAATCTGAGAACAAATTTAAAGACAGTATAAGTTAATAGGTTATGGGTCGGGCAGGCTTTGTGGTGACAAGTGGCAGGACTGCAGGTGACAGGAGGTATGTATAGGGAGGGGCATTTAACATAGATCAGAGGCTGGCTTTTGGGGTGTGGATATAGGAAAGGATGTGGCAAGGGTTGCCGTAGGTTTTGGGTCTGTAAGGGGAGGGCATTGGTGAGGGTGCAGGGTGATACCAGGGACAAAGGGGAAGAGGGTGGAGGTCTAATGCCCTGTTGCACATTTGTTTCCTGAGCACCACATTCCTTCATTTCGCTGTTGCCCTCTCCATTGTTCACTTGCCCCGTTTGTCCTCCGCCCCCTCACCACTTCTGTCACCACTTCTGTCCTACTTTCCCCTCTATTCTTCTGAACGGGACTTGGTGCGGGGAAGAATACGGGCACTGGGGTTTTAGATGAGCTGATGTTTACGGAGGGTGCAAGGTGGGAGTAGGGTTGCCAACCCTCCAGGATTGGCCTGGAGTCTCCAGGAATTGAAGATTAATCTCCAGGACACTGCTGGGAGCAAAAACCCAGGGAGAAAAAACATGGGGGCATTAAAAAAATTGTGTGTTTTTTAAATTTTCTTTGAATACTTCTGTTTATTAGTTGCAAAAATATTGGAGATGGGAAAAAAAAGGCTGTTTGATTGACAGTCAAAAAATAATCCAATCGGGTAACAAAGTCTTTTCACTTTCCAATTGGCTGGGAAGGCGGGGCATATGTCAGGTGACCAATGGGAGTGTAGCAGTTGGAGGCAGGAGGTCATGTGATGAAACCTCCTGGAATACATTCAACTGGAGCTGGAAACCCTCGGTGGGAGGCTGGCCAGTAGAGCATAGTTGAGAATTGGATGAGGGTTTCAGCAGCGGATGGGCTGGGGTAGGGCAGAGTTATGGAGGTGGAAACAGGTGGTCTTTGGAATGGAGAGGATATGGAATCAGAAGCTCAGCTCGGGGTTGAATAGATTGTGAAAAGTCTGATTCAACCCGAGGCAGTGGCTGGGAGGAGGGAAGTTGGTGGCGGGGGCCGAAGACATTGATTTTGGTTTTCCCAATGTTTGTTTGGAAGAAATTGCGGCTCATCCAGGCTTGGATGTTGCGCAAGCAGGCTGACAACACAGAGGCAGTGAGGGCTCGGTAGAGGTGGCGGTGAGGGAGAGCTGGGTGTTGTCAGCGTACATGTGGAAGCTAACCCCATGTCTGTGGATAATGTTGCTAATGGGCAGCATGTAGGTGAGGAAGAGGAGGGGCCAAGAATAGATTGGAGATAATGGTGGGAGGGCTGGAGGAGAAGCCATTGTTGGAGATGATCTGGCTACGATTGGACAGGTAAGAGTGGAACCAAGTGAGAGCAGTCCCACTGAGTTGGACGTGACAACAGGAAGTACAGTTTGTGGACAGGAAGTAAGCAATCTACATAAGTTTTTTTAGTATAATAAGGATCAGTTGTGACCACCAGAATATAAGGACCCATGTACTGGCTGTGCCGAACTACGGACCAATTTCTCGGACCCGGCCTCTGTCAGACGAGGCTCCAGGCTGAGTTACACCACACTACATTTACCCCGCACGTAACTGGATCTTACAAAAAATAAATAAATGTATTCTTTTCCTCCTTCAAGCTTAAGTTGAGGTGATCCAAAACTTGGCTGCCTGTGTCCTAAATCGCACCAAGTCCCGTTCACCCATCACCCCTGTGCTCGCTGACCTCCATTGGCTCCTGGTTAAGCAACGCCTCGATTTCAAAATTCTCATCCTTGTTTTCAAATCCCTCCATGGCCTCGCCCCTCCCTATCTCTGTAATCTCCTCCAGCCCCACAACCCCCCGAGATATCTGCGCTCCTCTAATTCTGCCCTCTTGAGCATCCCTGATTATAATCGTTCAACCATTGGTGGCCGTGCCTCTGTTGCCTAGGCCCTAAGCTCTGGAATTCCCTGCCTAAACCTCTCCGCCTCTCTACCTTAAAACCTACCTCTTTGACCAAGCTTTTGGTCACCTGCCCTAATTTCTCCTTATGTGGCTTGGTGTCAAATTTCATGTCTTAAAATACTCCTGTGAAGCACCTTGGGACATTTTACTACGTTAAAGGCAATATATAAATGCAAGTTGTTGTTGTAAGTTCTTTTAAAGCTATCTTTTGATCTTTCCAATATGTTTTTAAGTATTACGACTGCATTACTTCCACTAAAAGCCAATTATTTGCGATATTTGTTTCTTCAAAGCCGCATTATTGCAGGCAGTATCAGTAGGACAGACAGGTGCTAAAATCAAAGAGAGACTAGAAAGGGTCATGGCAGAACCATGAAAAAGAAAGACTTGCATTTATATAGCACCTTTCACAACCTCAGGTCGCCCCGTGAGGTGGGTGAATGGACCATGCTGTTGTTGAGATGTGAGTATCACTGTGTATTCTAGGTCCCTGTGTGGCTGGAGTCGTGGGATATAAGATGCCTCGTTATTGTCTATTTGGAGATACGGTGAATACTGCATCTCGCATGGAATCCACCAGTCTGCGTAAGTCACCACTGCCGCCTATTCTAACAATGTTACGTTACGCTGTTCATAGGGCAGCAGCGCACACCTTAGTCAAGTAGAAGTGTTACCCACAACAGTGACTTGCCTCTGACCCTGTCTGATTTCCAGAACCGGGCAGTTTTGCATCATTTAGTTGGGCTCCTGGCCTCCCTCGAGGACCTGATGTGGAGAACGGCTGCAAGCAAACCTTACATCCCACCCACACCCTCACCCCATCCCACTCACCTCTACTCCATACTTCCATCCCACCCCCAACCCCCGTCCCACCCCCCGGGTAAACCTCTTCACTCAGCCCTGTCGTCATCTGTCTGTTTCTGTCCTATGAACTGTTGTCTGCACCCAGTGGATGCGGCGGGTTACGATGCCGTGCGGCGGGTTACGATGCCGTGCGGCGGGTTACGATGCCGTGCGGCGGGTTACGATGCCGTGCAGCAAGTTACGTTGCTGTGCGGCGGGTTACGATGCTGTGCGGCGGTTTACGATGCTGTGCGGTGTGTTACGGTTCTGTGCGGTGGGTTGCGGTCTTGTATGATGACTTGCGCTGCTGTGCGGCGGGTTACGATGCTGTGCGGCGGGTTACGATGCTGTGCGGTATGTTACGGTTCTGTGCGGTGGGTTACGGTTCTGTGCGGTATGTTATGGTTCTGTGCGGTATGTTACGATGCTGTGCGGCGGGTTATGATGCTGTGCGGTATGTTACGGTTCTGTGCGGTATGTTACGATGCTGTGCGGTATGTTACGGTTCTGTGCGGTGGGTTGCGGTCCTGTACGGTGACTTGCGCTGCTGTGCGGTGTGTTGTTATGTCATGTGCTGTTTCTTCTTTTGCAGCTCAGAAAATTCACATTAGTTCAGTTACGTTCTCTGCCCTGATGAAGGATGATGCCTACGAAATTGAACTGCGAGGTGAAACTGAGCTTAAGGTAAAACCCTACAGCTCTGCTTCATGTGGAAAGATCTGTGGGTTTGTTGTAGCGTTTACCCAAACTGTTCCTTTTTCAGTCATGTTGGCCCTGAATTACCTGGTGGTCCGGGAGGTCCTGGGCCTTTCCGGGTACCCGCGGGCAGAGACCATGTATTGCAGGGGTGCATGCGGTTCGCAAGTGCCCCTGGGACCACTTGGGCTGGCCCAACGAATGACAGAAGGGAATCTCCATAAGTATGAATGGGAATACCCAAAAAAATACCTCTACGCATCAAATAAAAAATATTTAAATCACATTTAAAATGAATTAAAATGGCATTTAATTAAATATTTAAAACAAAAATGTAATTTTTTGAAAAATAAATTTACATGTTTTAAAGGGGCTAAAAATAAACTTAACTTATTTCACAGGTTTTTAAATGTATAAATTATTGATAAAATGTTATTTTACTGTTTTTTAAAACTCTTACGCTGGTAAAAGCAGGCCTTACGTCTGCTTTTACCAGGTTTAAGAATTTCACCGTCATTCACTGGGCAGAAGTTGGGCAAATAGCGCAACCCTCCGCCCGCGGATGCCATTTTCCCGGGGATGCGGATGATCTGTCGAGAAAATTCTTGACAGATGCGCAGTGCATGCCTAAACCCGGAACTCGCGCGGCCCTTATGGGCGCGTGTGCATCTCGTACGCACCCGTAGGGGCCGCAAATTACGGCCCGTTATTTTACTGGGGTTTCACTTTGTGGAGACGACCAATCCATTTCACACATCAACTCTCAAAGGACTGAGGGCAAATATCGTACAACAGCACGGCGGGATTGTATGGCCAGTGTGCATTCATACACAGACCTTACATTATAGTGAACACACAGGCTCTTGTATACTGACTCAAGCTGTCAGTGTGTGCGAGTAAAAACATGACAGACTGCACTGATGACACACATACTGTAGCTTTAGTTGGTATTCAAATGATATCAGAAAGTGTATTAAGCCACGAGAGAGAGGAGATACAGTGTCTTTCCTCATCCTTATTTGACCAGGACTGTCCCCCAGTGTTACCAAAGCCCAGGACTGTCCCAGTGCAGCTAAACTCCATTTCCCTAACCCTTGTCACTTTGCCTTGGCTACTGCTGTTAACTACTGTTCAGAATCTGCTACTGGGCAAGAATGGGATTGAACTTGGCTGTGATGCCTTCCACATTCAAATAGACCAACATTCACTGCCTCGGTTTAGAGAGGAAAAATGGCTACTTGGGTGAGACACACAATATACCTGGTAGTAGTTGCGACCGTACCTTAGTATGAGTTATCACCAAAAGTGGCGTAATGGAGAATTCTGCCATGAAAATAAAAATACATAAAATAATGTAGGGCATGTTATACTGGAATAGGAGTGGAGTGTTGGTAAGGTTATATATAATATGTGCTTCAAGTTGTTTTCTTGGAGTTTCCTTTAATAAGCTCGAGTCTGCCTCTCTGACAGGGAAAGGGGAAAATGAAAACATATTGGCTGATTGGAAACAAGAACTACAGCGTTCAGAATGACAGCCTGGTCTGTCACTGGAACCCACGCATCAAGAAGAAAAATGAGAACGGAGACAGTATGTCATCAGTACAACAGGTGAGAGCAGGTATTGGGAAATCCAACAGTGGTGAGCAATTGTCAAAACAAATCGTTTAACTCTCACTGTATCCGATAACATTTCAATACTGGATTCATCATCTGTCCAAACTAAACATAAAGCACTTCATTCAGTTGGTGGCATAATTACAACACCAGAGAACATTACCAAAAATAAAAACAGAGAAGGCTGGAAATGCTCAGCAGGTCAGTGAACTCCTGTACAGACAAGTGTGTGGACCCTGCTAATGAAACATTCTGAAATGTCAACTTGTTTCTTCTCTCCACAGATGCTGACTGACCTGCTCAGTGGGTCCAGCATTTGCTAAGAACATAATGGCCCAGAAATTGATCTCGCTCTGTTCCCGCGGGGGTAAGCCTTCCCCGCGATGTCTCACCTCGCTTATGCTTTTTCTGATCCAGCTCGCACGAACTTGATGTTCCAGACATCAGCTGTGCTGGGCTTGCGTATCCCAGCGGCGTAGTGAATTCGTGCGAGCTGTGGGATCACGTGACTCAGTTAGAGCCAATGGCAGCACACCATCTTCCATTCATAAGTTTCACATACGTGCTGTGAAATCTATGAATCTTACACCCCCCCAAAATAACAGCTAAACCTCAATTAAATTAAAAAAAAACCCATCACATTAATAAAATAAGTATAGTTAATTAAATTAACCATTTTAAATAAAAAATTAAATTTTTGAAAAAATTTAAAATCTTTTAAAAAGTTATAAAAATAAACTTACCTGTCTTTAAAGTCTATAAAAAAGATATACCTGTAAAAAAAAATTCAAAAAAATACTTAATTCACTACTTACCTTCTTAAAAGCGGGTCTTACTCCTCCTTTTTACATTTCCAAAATCTTCCCTACTTACCTGCGCGTCCAAAGCATGAAGTGCACAGCGTGCGCGCAGCCTGTAGCGCGCACGCGATGCACCCAGGCCCCGCCCCCTTTTCAGAAGAGCAATTGCCGGTTTTCAGCGCATGCGCAGGGCATGCAGAAAACCGGCAATTGGAGTGGGAATACGCGAGAGTATGCAGTGCGTACTCTCGCGTCCCGGGATCAATTTTCGGCCCATTAAACAGGTGTAGGAGTAGGCTGACCTTCTGCATCAACTCCACTTTCCTGCCCTATCCCCATATCCCTTAGTGCCCAAAAATCTATCGATCGCTGTCCTGAATATACTCATCGACTGAGCCTCCACAACCCTCTGGGTAGAGAATTCCAAAGATTCACAACCCTCTGAGTGAAGACATTTCTCCTCATCTCAGTCCGAAATGACCGACCCCTTATTCTGAGACTATGACCCTCCAGCCAGGGGAAACAGCCTCTCAGCATCTACCCTGTCAAGCTCTCTAAGAATTTTATACGTTTCAATGAGATCACCTCTCAGTCGTCTAAACTCCAGAGAATATAGGCCCAATCTACTTAATCTGTTTTTATTTCAGATTTCTGGCATTTGCCGTTTTTTGCTTCCCTCACATTACCAGTTTAGCCAGAGCCAGACGACATCAGGAGCCCTCCAAAAGTAAGGCAGGAGTAACTGCCAGACCTACTTGCACAGAACACAGCACCACTTGCCCAATTAAAAAAAAACATATTATATGGCTTTTTCCAAAAGCAGCTACAATCTTTGGGCTTGGCTTCAATTACAGCTATAAGCAATTCTACCAAAAAGGAACAAACCATTTTAGACACGTTACATGAAAGCTTTAGCTCCTGTCGTCAGTGAAAAAACTTTCCCCTATAAATTGTTCCAGATAATTCCAGCAGGTGGCAGTCCTGGCCCAGGTTAGAGCTCCTGCAGGCTGTGATACACCAGATGCAGGAGCTTAGATTCCCTGCTATCGGAATGGGGGCTGGACTCTGGTGGACTGTAACTTCCACCCGCCACAGAGATGGGTCCTTGACCCTGGCTGATTTCTGCCCCAGGGTCATCATCATATTTGAGGTAGACCCTCTCCTGTCTCCGTGAGGCAGTCCTGCCAAAATGAGGAGGGGGGAGGTGGCGGGTGGGGGGAGTTTAGCAGCAAGCCTTGGAGGTTGCCTGCAAAAACAGAACTTTCTGTGGCCCTCCCTTCAGCCTGCGTGAGGCCAGGGTCTGCAAGCACCCGCCCGGGCTCCACAAGGACATTCTGCCCCCAGGAGCCAAAGAGGGTGTCCAGGGCAGGAGATGAGCTGGGTGTTTCGGGGCAGGGGGTCCAGGGGGAGGGGGTTTAGCGCTACAACGTCTGGCTATAAGAAAAATCACTGGAATCATCAGCACAGAACCTGCTTTGAATTCATCCTTTCCTGGATGTTAACATTCTATTGTTCTGGAACAATCCTGTAACTGAGATTGGGACGATTGGGCTTGTATTCGCTAGAGTTTAGAAGAATAAGAGGGGATCTCATTGAAACTTATAAAATTCTAACAGGACTAGACAGACTAGATGCAGGAAGGATGTTCCCAATGGCGGGGGAGTCCAGAACCAGGGGTCACAGTCTAAGGATAAGGGGTAAGCCATTTAGGACTGAGATGAGGAGGAATTTCTTCACCCAGAGTGGTGAACCTGTGGAATTCTCTACCACAGAAGGCAGTTGAGGCCAATTCATTAAATATATTCAAGAAGGAGTTAGATATATTTCTTAAGGCTAAAGGGATCAAGGGATATGGGGAGAAAGCAGGGACAAGGTACTGAATTTGGATGATCAGCCATGATCACATTGAATGGTGGAGCAGGCTCAAGGAGCCGAATGGCCTACTCCTGCTCCTATCTTCTATGTTTCTATGTTTCTATGTAACACTCATGCCCACAGTGAGCTGAGTGGTATCATTTTTGTTTCATGCATAATGTATGAGAAAGCACAATTGGGACAATCTCACAAATTTCTTTGATCAAGTTCATCTAGAGATAGGATTTATGACCTGTGAAAGGACATCTAAAGATTCAATTACGGGAGAGAAAGGGATCCAGAATTTGAGTTCCTTTGTACTAAGTTGAATATATATTTTCAGAATCTTGTCTCACGTTCCCTAAACAAATGGGTAAGAATTTCCGGTGTTAGAATAAATCCTCTGATTCCTGCTAAGATTATAATAAAAGTTTGTAAGTATCAATGGGGAAAGAGGATTTAAGATGTCTCTAAGAAATCCACAAATACCCCCCTCCAATGTCGAAGAATTCCCATCTCCAAATCTGAGCTTAGATCTACCATGACCGTAAAAGAAAATACAGGAAGGCGACGGGTAACTGAAAGGAAACAAGAAACTACAGGCCCAGAATTTCTACAGTTCTCAGTGCTTTAATTGTACTTTTATTTACAGTCAGGTGCAAGTTCCATAGTGCAGACACCAAGCAACAGAACCACACCACTCTCCATTATGGAGGTCAGTGCCAATGGACACCCAGGAGCCAAGAGTGACTGTCTACAGAAAGCTGACAGCCAGCTAGCTTTGTCATCACTACAATCCAGTGAAAACTCACAGACTTACAGTCCTAACTCTGAGAATGGACTCACGCTACACGGCAGACACACAGAACAGGAACAAGAACTCTACCTCAAAGGCACATCACTGACTGAATCGCAACCTTCCACCACCAGACATGATGTGGCACAGACTGACCATGAAACCAGACACCTGGAGAAATCGGAACTTCTCCCCGGGTTTGTGAACCTCAGTTAATGCAGGAAAACAGCCCGAATTAGAAACTCTGCCATAGCATTTTTAGATTTTACTGACACTTTAAAAAAAAAAAAAATCGCTCTTGGGATGCGGACGAGGTGGTATTTATTGCCCAGCCGCAGTTGGCCTGAGTGCACGGGGGTAGGTTTGATGGTGTAAAGTGGGCAATATTGAATCAGCTGCCCGTTATACATCACTGACTTCAATGGAAATTAAAAACGGGAAGGGATGTTTAACTTGCAGCTGAATTGATAGCGCCCGTTTCACACTAACTCCCAAAGTCAAAATGACCCCCATAGCGTGGGACTGGAGTTGCGTGTAGGCCAGGCTGGGTAGAGGTTGTAGATTCCGTTCCCTGAAGGACATTAGTGAACCAGTTGGGTTTTTATAACAATCTGGCAGCTTCATGGTCACTTTTCTGTTTTATTGAATTCAATTTCACAACCTACCACCAGTGGGATATGAACTCATGGGGCTTGATTTTGCCAGGCCCGAGGAGGCGGGAATGGAGGCATGTGGGGTGTTAAAATTGCAAAAAATGGCGGGCGGGCCCAACCCTGCCTCCATCCCACCTCCGAGCAATTTTCCCAAATGCGTGGTTTCTGATCCCGTCTCCGTCCCGCCTCTTGTAGGCCCTTAACAACCACTTAATTGCCTCTATAATCCCATTTTGAGAGGCCTTTTTGATTTTAACACTTTTCCGACGTGATGCACGCCTCCTCTGAAACATGACGGTGAAACCTGGCGGTAGCACACTTGGATTGCTGACTATCAGCTGCAGGTCCACCATTAAGAAGGAGATTTGATCAATCATCATTCTGGGGGAACTTTTAGCAGTCATAACCATTGTTGTGGAACTTTGGAGCCTGGAGTAGTAGTAGTGGTGGCGGTGGCGGTAAAAAAATCTGGGAGCAGACTTAGGTCTCCTGCTGCTCATTTTGCCTCCAGGTCCCTCTCACAGCAAAGGCCAAAAGCTTCCCAGTCTTTGCAGACCTTAAATGCAGCAGCAATGATGACATCATCAGAGGCGACTTTCAGACTGAAAAAACTAATTGGGTCATGGGTTCCCACATGCTGGAACTCAATTGCCCAATTAGGGGAAAATCGAATAATTCACCCACATCCGATTGGAGTCGGGTGGCTAACACGAAAAGCGGATGACACGACCCCAGCCCACCCCATGACAAAATCGAGCCCATGATGTCTGGGTTAATAGTCCAATACCATAACCACTAGGTTACGATACACTACCACGCTACGAGCTTGTCAACACAGACCCTCCGCCATCAGTACATTTTGCTGGCACTTGTATTCTGTACAATTGCTAGATTTTACCATCTTATGAGTACACGTTAGTGGCATACATGTGGCTGACTGTTTCCCACACTAGGCTAGCTCACAGCCTTTAGAAAGAACAACTTTAATCTGGTGCAAAATCACTTTATTCCGAGATCTATCAAGCACTGTAGGTTTTGCTATGTGAGAGGATGGAGGGGTTTGAAATGATGTTGATGTGAAAGAGGCTGGGGAGCTGTGGACAGGAATACTGGGATCTATTTACTCACAGTGGCTTCTGTTTGTCTTTTAATTTAAGGTGTGTTTATACTGCAACTTTAGCCTTGCTGTAAATTGGAGGCGAGTCCCTGCAGGAGGTCTCACTCCATCTGCGTCTGATTTCTCATGGAGTATATCCCTTCCCCCCGTAACTTCAGCTGAAGAGACACAGAAACCCTGGAACAACAATGTAAATGACATTTAATCTGTTTTTCTAGGGTGTCCACAGCTCTCCTGCTGAAGTTAGGGCCGATGAGGGGGAGAAACTCATGGACATTCACTCCTTTGTGCAGGTGTGGTTATAGGACAGCGGCTCGAGACAGGCCGTGCTCGAACCCTCCCCGGCTTGAACGCCCCGCACCCCCCCCGGGCTCGAACCCCCGCTGGCTCGAACCACCACTGCCCCCCCCCAGGGCTCGAACCCCACCAGGCTTAAAGCCTTCAGGGTTCAAACCCATCCTGGATCCAACCCTCTGTGACTCAAACCCTTCCTGCTACCACTTTCAAACCAGGGGCTACATTATAAACACATTCTCAGACCAACATTTTTCCTACATAAAGGTCAATTAGAAATGTACCTTAGTCATAAAATCAAAGAATCTTGCAGCACAGAAGGAGGCCATTCGGCCCATCGTGCCTGTGCCAGCTCTTTGAAATTGCTATCTAATTAGTCCCACTCCCCTGCTCTTTCCCCACAGACCTGCAAATTTTTCCTTTTCAAGTATTTATCCAATTCCCTTTTCAAAGTTACTATTGAATCTGCTTCCACCACTCTTTCAGGCAATGCATGCCAGATCATAACAACTCGCTGCGTAAAGATATTCTCCTCTCCCCTCTGGTTCTTTTGCCAATTATCTTAAATCTGTGTCCCGTGGTTAACGACCTCCCTGCCAGTGGAAACAGTTTCTCCTTATTTAGCATAGCTTCCTTGCTTTTGTACTCTATGCCTCTGTTTATAAAGCCAAGTATCCCATATGCTCTTTTAACAGCCTTAGCGACTTGTCCTGCCATCTTCAAAGATTTGTGTACGTAAACCCCCAGGACTTTTTGTTCCTGCACCTCCTTTAAAATAGTAGCATTTAGGTTGTATTGCCTCTCCTCATTCAACATTGAGTCAATTAACACTGGGTGAAAAGCAAGACATATCTCACCGGATGTGTACTGGGCTGCAGGTGGCAGTGCTAATCTCCGCGTTTCCATCCTATACCAGTCTCTGCTCACTGGAATGAACACAATAGACTGCAGATGTAAACAAGTCCCTGTGTAAACATTTCAAGATGCGGAGATGCCGGCGTTGGACTGGGTGGACAAAAATGAGAAGTCGCACAACACCAGGTTATAGTCCAACAGATTTATTTAAAATTACAAGCTTTTGGAGCTATCGCCCCTTCTTCAGGTACAGTTACAACTGTACCTGAAGAAGGGGCGATAGCTCCGAAAGCTTGTAATTTTAAATAAATCTGTTGGACTATAACCTGGTGTTGTGCGACTTCTCATTTTTAAATGGGTGATAAAGCCAGGGAGAGGACTTTTTGTTCAAAGTACTTCTCCATTTTACAGAAAAAATTTGAGTTAAGAGAAGTCATCTGTAAAATTATAATCAAATGACCAGATATATTGTTTCTATGAATTAAAAATTTTTTTCCCTTGGATTGCTTTCCCCCTCACTTCTTTACACTAATAGTTGAGCAGGGAAGATAAAGGAATTGTAAATCTGGAAGGTTAAGATTTAAATCGCAGTCACTGTTACTTACAGCTTGTCCTGTTCTGTGATCTAACACCAGCAAAGCCTGCGTTACAATCCTTTATAGTTCATTTGTGGAATCAGATGTTTTCGATCATAAAATGGATTATAAAAATAATTCTCTTTGCAAGCCAACAGCTAAGTTATATGGTCCTTTGATATGAAACTCCATATTTTGTGAAGCCGAACTAAATCCTATTTTATCTCCGTTCTGTGTTCAGTGTCTCTCGTTACTTGGAAATTTGATACTCAGCATTTGCCATGATTAGATTGTTCAGATTTATTGTGTTTCATTTTCCAAACTAAATCTTTTCTTGTTCTATAAACCCTCTGGTTATGCATGTGGTACCTCGCTGAGCACTGAGTAATGTGAAATTCTTGCTCAGTGCTTTTGTTTGTTAATCACTATTATGTTGTAACTGTGTTAATTCTTTATTTGCGTTAGACTTTGTTCAAATATATTTAATTTGTTTAAACAAAATAAAAGGAAGAAACTTTGCAAACAGGTTCTGGGTTATTGTGGGATTGACAGTGCCTGACAGTATACCTGTCGAAGTGGCACAGAATGTACAAGCCGTGCATTGAATAGTAAGTAAGTACAACCCATAGACTGCTTGGGCAGTGAGTACACTCAGCCCTCACAGTGAATACTCAGTATGAACTGTCTGTAACCAGCACTAATCTCAACATTTCACAGCAAGTCTCAGTCATCTCTATGTCCATGTTACAAGGCTGCAGGAATTCTAGCACAGCTTTACTCTGAAATCAACCATAGATGTTGCATTCTTGGGTGGAGAATAACTCTGAATCCTCATCTACTGGTTCAAGTGCCCTGACTCTCCCAGAACAGACTCTACAGGGAGAGAGTGTGCACTCCATAATGGGGCACACAGAGACTCTACAGGGAGAGAGTGTGCACTCCATAATGGGGCACACAGAGACTCTACAGGGAGAGAGTGTGCACTCCATAATGGGGCACACAGAGACTCTACAGGGAGAGAGCGTGCACTCCATAATGGGGCACACAGAGACTCTACAGGTGGGAGTGGGTTTCCCATGACCTTGATTTGGAGACTGTTAAACATGGGGATGGGTTTCCAATCATTCAGACATTGGCTGTCCATAACAAATATCTGTCCAATTAGGATCAACCTCTGCTTGAACCAGACATCCAATGGCGGCGGGGGCAGTTGTTGTGGTTGCTCGGTTACATGAACAGTTAATAATAAAAATTCTGTTTGTAAATACACAGCCACTTATTTGCACTGAGTTGGGTTTATTCTCTGGGCAGTAATTGCTGTAATCATGGAGACAGGGCAATTTTATAATAATTTTCCAAATTAAAATTTATCTTGATGCACCATGTTCTCTGAAGAGGCATACATCAGAACAGAATGAATTATCCATGCAAATAACATGGTTTTCTAATCTCATTGCTGAAGCAGCTTGTTAATTTTCATAACAATAAGAGGCTGTTAGAGGGACAAAACCACTGCGCTCAATTCATTCCTCAAACCAGCATTTTACTTGCACATGCTACAGTCAGCCTTTGCTAAGAAGCAAGCAGAGAAATTAAAGAACATTTGCTTTTTGTTTGCACCTGGGGCACGATGACTAATTCTTGTCCATTTATGCATTGAAAATAATGAGAGAAATTGGAGGCTGCTGCAACTAATGGTGCTCGGCTCAAAAATTAACGATTTGTTGCAGATATTATAATTTCTGAAGTAACGTCTGAAGTATGAGGATTGAGGGTATCCCGCAGTATCAAATAAATATCAGGGCCAGGTATTAGAGGAGCAGCCCCATCCGTATGGGATAGTTGAATCAGTGCTTTAGTAAAACCATATTAATCTGGTGCCCATGATCGGGAGGGGAGTGTAGTTACATTGGAGATTGCATAGCAATCAATTTTGGATCCAAATCAAACTGCTTTGTAATGAGAGCATAAATTTGTTCCAATCTAATTTCTCCTGAAACAAATTAACTCTTTGATCTTATGTTGCATTCATGCTCACTGGAAAATCCACTGAAAATGGAAGTGGAGCAGACTGTTTTACAGTACTCTGGTGTACTGAGCTGATACTGAAGATTATAGATTTAGGTGCTCCCTCCCAATTGTACCCTGAACAAGAAAGGATGGAAACCAGTGGTATTGCCTGTGGACTAATCACTGCCAAATCCTGACCTGATCATCGAAGTGAACTTTGAAACAAGGAAGGGGAAAAATTGTCAACATCATCTTCTATGAATTAGAATTGCGTAGATGGTGAGTACTTTACAATGACAATGCCTCCCTCTTCCCTACATTTATTTTTCTTTAATAAATATAACTGAAGGATCATAAAATCTTACAGCACAGAAGGAGGCCATTTGGCCCATCGTGCCTGTGCTGGCTCTTTGAAAGAGCTGTCCAATTCGCCCCTCTCCCCTGCTCTTTCCCCATTGCCCTTCAAAGTTTTCCTTTACAAGTATTTATCGAATTCTCTTTTGAAAGTTATAATTGAATCTGCTTCCACCACCCTTTCAGGCAGTGCATTCCAGGTCATCATAAGTCGCTGCGTAAAAATATTCTCCTCATCTCCCCTCTGGTTCTTTTGCCAATTACCTTAAATCAGTGTCCTCTGGTTACCAACCCATCTGCCATTGGAAACAGTTTCTCCTTATTTACTCTATCAAAACCCTGCATGATTTCAAACACCTCTATTAACTCTCCCCTTAGCCTTCTCTGCTCTAAGGAGAACAGCCCCATTTCTCTCATCTCTGCACGTAACTGAAGTCTTTCATCCCTGGTTCCATTCTAGTAAATCTCTTCTGCATCCGCTCTAAGGCCTTGATAGAAGAACATATGAAATAGGAGCAGGAGTAGGCCATTCAGCCCTTCGAGCCTGCTCCGCCATTCGATAAGATCATGGCTGATCTTTGACCTCAACTCCACTTTCCTGCACTATCTCCATATCCCTTGATTCCCTTAGTATCCAAAAATCTATCGATCTCTGTCATGAATATATTCAAAGACTGAGTCTTCACAGCCCTCTGGGGTAGAGAATTCCAAAGATTCACCACCCTTTGAGTGAAGAAATTTCTCCTCATCTCAGTCCTAAATGACCAACCCCTTATTCTGAGACTGACCCCTGGTTCTAGACTTCCCAGCCAGGGGAAGCATCCTCCCAGCATCTACCCTGTCAAGCCCCTTAAAAATGTTATATGTTTCAATGAGATCACCTCTCATTCTTCTAGACTCTAGAGAGTATAGACCTAGTCTACTCAATCTCTCCTCATAGGACAATCCCCCCATCCCAGGAATCAGTCTAGTGAACCTTTGTTGCACTCCCTCTAAGGCAAGTATATCCTATCTTAGGTGAGGAGACCAAAACTGTACACAATGCTCCAGGTGTGGTCTCACCAAGGCCCTATATAATTGCAGTAAGACTTCTTTAGACTTCTTTACTTTTACACTCAAATCCTCTTGTAATAAAGGCTAACATACCATTTGATTTCATAATTGCTTGCTGTACCTGCATGTTAACTTTCTGTGATTCATGTACAAGGACACCGAGGTCCCTCTGAACACCAACATTTCCCAGTATTGCTGGTGTTGCTGTGGCTTTGGCGGTGTTCCCCGGGACCTCCCGCTGGGCGGCCGAAGCAAACCCTGGGGTCAGACAATCGGTCCATTTCAAATGGAAATCACGGGCCTAAAACGTCAATATGACCCCGACTGCCATTTCTGATTTGAACTGGCCGGGGCCTTGTGCCGTGTGTTGTGTGTCGTGGGCGCTCCACCCAGTATCAGCCGGTCGTCCTACCGAAGAGGATCGTAAAGGTACGTTTCTCTTTTTTTGGTGGGGCCGGGAGGAGCAGGAATGAACCTCTAGATTCTGCAAATCCAGCCTGGGCCACTGCCCCCGCCCCCCAAAAAACATTGGTGTCCACCCGCCCCTTCCAAAAGTCCTACATTCCACAGCCCGAGGCTGGGCCGCCCGATGTTGCAGCAGCCCAGAACCAGCCAGTTGCCTCCAACTCAGGCTCCAGCCCTTAAAACGGACTGGGTCTCTGCCGCGACTACGGGGAAGCGGCCAGCGAGCTCTGCCGACCTGCCAGGAGTCCACTCGCAGAGAACATTCACCCACCGTTACCAGAATTCTTTCAAAGTATCAAAAGTAGAAAGTATCAAGTGCAGAGGCACGAGCAATTACAACTGGGTTTAACTGATGGGAATCAATGAACGTATATGAAAGTCATTAATTTGATTCTACACACACGAGGCAGCCACATACTGTGACAATAATGATAATATCATCACATGAATCCCTCTTACTGGAGGAATGATCACTCCATTGTTTAGACTGGCTGGGAAAATCCTCAGCCTTCCAGTAGAGCTGGAAACTAGGTGGGGTCCCGGATATCCCGGGTCCCAACCCTGCGCCTTGGATTCCCCAATGGCTTGTTGGGGGTTGAGCGAGCCTCTTCCCACCAGAGACATGAACATGGTCCTGGGGGCGGGGCGACTCCCTACACCAGGAGCTCCCGTGCATCCGGTCTTCAGTGGGACCCGGTATATGGTCCCCAGCGCCGCTCCGTCCCAACCCAGTGCAAGTGGGGCCGGGATTGTGGCCTGGAGTCTGGACCCCTGAAGACTACTTCATTTTTACAGTGGATCCCTTACAAAGAGGGCCACTACAAGGGGACGGGGCGGTGGTGGGGGACCTGGCACTGGGATTCCGGCTGGACTTTACAGCCTCCTGAAATGGGGCGGGGGGGTGGCGGCACCCCACCAGCCTGCCAAAAGCATTTAAATTGTGGGACCTCCCCCCCGACCTCGACAGGATCAGTGACAGAGGTCGTGGAAAGACACTCAGCACTTATGCTGGAATTCACTAATCCCCACCACTGCAGATTTTCAGGACCACTGTTTGTGCCACGATCCCACCTGGGACTCCTGAAGATTCCAGGTCATTTTTAAATTATTTAACAGCAGTGCTCTTACAAAAGGACCAGTCCTGTGGGGGCAAGGTTGGCAATCGAGATATATCCCCAGTGCTGTGGGTGCCTGCTGACCCTATCCTAATTAGTGTAAGAATAAGCCATTTGCTGTAAATTTTGCTGTAACTTGACCAAACTTAAAAGTTGACCAAATTTAATATACCAGCATGCTTCGCGAGGCCAAGAGACTGGTTGCTGAGAGAACTTTTGCAAAAATAAAAGATGCTACGGTTGTAAGCTATGAAGGCTGCCAACTGTCTTTCAACAGATAAGGAAAACAGACCTTGAAAGTTCTGTGGCAACAGACTGTTGGACTGTTGAATCAGTGCAAAAACAGAAACATCTTCAGACTATGGAATGTAACCAGCCTTGAAGCTCACGGATGCTTAACGGACTATTGATAAGAGGAACTGAGAAACAACTAATGACCATTCTCCGTATAGTTAAGGACACGTATGCAGTGGGAGGATTGCCAAGTTTGAAGGTATAAAAGATGCTGTTAACAGACACTCGGGCTGCAGCTGGGCAACCTGGTCAGTTGTCAGAAATCATACGTCTAGTCATCGCCGAGTTGACCAGTCGCTGGTGTTAGTACATATGTGGTGGTTTGCTTATTATCGCTTGAGCTTAAAGTAAAGGGATAGCTCTGTGAATGCTAAAGTATAATCGGGAATTGTTATACGCTACATAACTGTCGGATGCTTACTTGTAATCTCTTGCTGATTTTTAAGTAAAAGAAGTTTTTCACAGATTCATTGGGTTTTGTGTTGTCTGTTCGACGGGTCTGAACTTTGGAAACTATTGAACGGAGCGAGGGGCGATTTCCACACATCTTACATCAGTTGCCCCCCCTCCGCCCCCTCCGACACCACATACTCCGGCAGGGTCAGGGCTGGAGGTCACAGGCTGGCATGATTCCGGCATAAGTCCCAGGATCGCGGCCCATAGAATTTCAGGACCATCGACTTTAGCTCATTTGCACCACCTGCCAATCCATGGTAAAACACTTTGAGAAATAAAAGCAGTTGAAATTGGTGTGCATTCAAAAATCAGTAATTAGGAGTAAAGTGTTCTCTGGAGAGCTGGAGTAAAGAGCCTGTACTGATGTCTGCAACAGTACAGCTCAAACATGGCTGAATGATCCACAGCACTGACTGAGCTGATCCTGCCACCCGGTGTCCGATTTCTCAACCTGCACAAATTGGAATCCTGACACTGAGGTAAATCCACAGAATGAAGTAGGTTTTCATTCAACAGTGTCTGGAATGGGCTGGTGATAAATGTTCCTTCCTTACTATTCCAGCAGCTTTAGATTTAAACCGCCAAAGAAATGCAAACTGAGATTAATGACCCAGAAGAGTACCTGGTTTCTCAAAATGAGTTCAATGTTATTTCTGCTAGGACTGTAAAATGGCAGGAAAAGCACAAAGTAAATAAAAACTTTGGAGGGTTTCAGTGGATCTTCTGATACACAAAATCCTGGAACCGCACATGTCTGTGTTCATCTTTAACTGGACAAACATCCTGGGCAGATCCAGGCCCCTCAAGGAATGTGATTTAGGATTAAAAAAAAGAGACAGATTGCAAACTCACTTAAAATGGAACAGTGTTAATTGTTATGAGACATTTTATGTTTAGCCATGTACCTGATGTGCAGAAGCCCATTACACTGCTTAAAGCCCCCAAACCACACAGCTGGGTGTCGGTTTGCCCAACGTGCAGTGCATGAACTCTCCCCATATCACACACGCCATTTACCTAAGTCCAGAGAGCTTAGATACAGGTTAGTAACAGCTGAGGCTTAAGGACCCCAGGTGTGTGTACAGGTACTGCTCGAGCGAAAGGGTTAGCTTCCCGCTGCTTGTCCAACTGAGACTACCCTACCCATTGGGCGTTCCCATGCAAGATCGGTCACCAGTGACAGGTTTACCACTCTTGGCTGTCTGGCACGCAGGAAAGTACAGGACTGCCATCCAGCTGATTGGTCCCAAATACTGATACCTCTCAATTGCTCAAATACTATCCCATTCTCTGTACATTTTTCCATACTATCCCATTCCACTGGCTCCCTGGACAGTCCATTTCACCAAATCGCCGCCTCTGTGCATAGCAGTTAAATCTAAACTATCTGGGTACCTTCCCTGTTCAAAGCTTAAGCCCATGTCCCCTGGTTTTAGATGCTATGGCAATCTCGCGGTTCAATTTATCTACTCCCTTAAGAATCTTCCATACTTAAATGTAACTCCCCTGAGCTTTCCATTCTACAGCATAAACATCACAGCTCTTTAATCTTTCCTCATAACAGATGCCTTACGTTAGGTATTTGTTTGACCTTTTCTGCACTGCCTCCCACGCCTGAATATCCTTGCAGGCGGTAACATTTCGTAATACTTTGACCATTTTTCCACGCAAAGGATTTGGAAAAAGAGTTACATTTAAGCGTAGTGTTTTAAAGCAAAGTGTATTCACACCATTTTCCTGCAAACAATAGCAATTTGTTAGCCTACATCAGTAATCAATAAACATCTCAGACTGTTTGGAGGTCCCTGGTCCCAGATGCTCAGCAGGGGTTGTCTTTATCTTTTATCTCCCTTTGCTTGTGAACACAGGGAGAAAAAGGTAGAGACAGAAACACAGGCAGAACACTCAGGTCCAGCAAAGTCTGTGAAGTCAGCCAAACTTTATACAAAAAATCTGTTTTGGCTAAGTGCAGAAGGAGAATGCAGGAGGATAGTTAGGAGTTATTTTATTTAAGATGCTGATGCGAGGGGAGCGTAGCGTGTTCATTATTTTGTATTACTATGCAAAGACAAGTTGCGGTGCTCGCAGTAAGCGAGTCCAATTATAACTGTTGCTCTGTATGATCATTCTCTGTGAAATAAAGTAGCTGAACGATTCACATCTGACCTCGTCATTCCAGGTGTTTTTCTTAGTCTGCCGTTATAAAGTGAGGAGAGACATCTGGTGACGTGCACAAAAGACCTGGATATCCAGTTCAGATCACAAGGGGCTACTATCACTACACCCCAGGGTTATGTATCGTATAGCTAGTGGGCAGTATGGGCACACCCCTAAACGCAAGAGGCTCAACCTGCTTATGTGGGAGTACACAAGAGAATATCTGACCCTAGACCTGTAACATATCGTGGTCAGAATTGTACACAGTAAAAAAGACTTGCATTTATATAGTGCCTTTCACAACCTCAGGACGTCCCAAAGCACTTTACGGCCAATGAAGTACTTTTTGAAGTGTAGTTATTATTGTAATTTAGGAAAGGCGGCAGCCAATTTGTGGACAGCAAGGTCCCACAAACACCAATGGGATAAGGATCACATAATCTGTTTTTAGGTGTTGGTTCTCCATATGTGACCTCACCAGTGCCTTGTACACATTCTTCATCACCTCCTGTGATTTATACTCTATCCTTCTGGCTATACATCACAAGATGCAGTAAGTCTCTTTACTGCTGCCACACACTGTCCTGTTGGTTTCAGTGAGCTATCTACCAATACCCCAGATCCCTCTCCTGTGCAGTCCTGTAGTGTAGAGCCAGTTAGTTTCTCTTCTCACTGCTTATTTACTTTCCCAGTCTTGTTACCCTGCATTTCTCCATATTAAATGCTTTTTGCTACTCATCAGCTCACTTCCCAACCTATCTAGAACCCATTGTATTTGGCTTGCACATTCCTTGTTGTTTGACCCCCACCCTCACCTAGCCCCAAAGTTGGCATAATCTCCAAATTTAGACGGCTTAGATCTGTCCTCAGTTACAAACCATTTCTAGACACTGTAAAAAGAAATAGCCCCAGCACTGTTCCCTGTCATTAATGACACATGCCATGTTAAAAGAGTTTAATCCACAACTACCCTTTGCTTTCTCTGGTTTAGTCAATTTTGCAACCATCGTAGAAACTTATCTCCTATTCTATGTCTTCCTACCTTAATCCTTAGTGTGGTACAGTATCAAAAGCCTGGCTGAAAACTAAATATATCACATCCACAGGCTTGTGGTTGTCAACAAGGTCCTTCAGTTCCTCCAGTAAATTTATTAGGCAAGACCACCCTCCATGCTGACTCCCTCTCACCATCCCATACCTATCAGGGTGTTTCATTAGGCCCTGTTTCGGGATGACTCCTAATACTTTATTGACAACAGATGTTAGGCTCACTGTCCTGATGTTCCTTGCGTTGTCCCTATGCCCTTTTAAAGATTGGTGTTTATGTTACCTCTTTTCCAATCCTCAGACATCACTCCAATTTCTAATAATCCACTAAAGTTCATGACAAAAATGCAACTAATTTTGCGAATTATTCTTTTAATTCTGGATCTGGTGCCTTGTCTCCTTTTAACGACCTCAGTTTATCTGAAATTCTTATTTATTTCAGTAACTCCTCTGTTGGCCCCAGAAATTCAACTTCTGCGCTGGGGAGAGTCCCCAGGGTCTCCTCCATGGACACAATGCAGAATCAATTAATCAGTGTTGACCTGGAGAATTGCAGACCTGCCTGGTTCAGATATCAGGTTACAGAATCTGTCACAGAGGGTTAACCTGGTTCCAATTTTCCATTGCCATGTGTGTCATCTAGAAGCCAACTCAAAGAGATCCTATATATTCTCCCCACAAGGAGGACAGTCACTGGTTGGTCATTACAGAACTGACAAGCGTGGGTTTACGCTAGGTGCTAGGTGGAGAGCAGATACCAGAAACTGCTCACAGCGTGGATATACACCCAACCACATTGAATGGTGAGGGCTCTGGCCCACACTGACCTGTTGCTCAACACCCTGGACAGGGTGAACATCATGGTGGTCATGTCTCATCACAAAAGCCTCTCACATGAGGACATGGATTCGGCAATTGGTGACACCAATTGGTAGGTACCATTGGATCAAGAATATCAAAAAGGCTGGCACATCATGATCAAGGCAGATGTCTATAGTTCATGAGGAAACCCTGAAGTTTGACACAACAGTTTATAGATTGTGTTACTTAGAGGGTGGATGTAAGACCACACATTCATATATATCCTGGGTTCAGTGTATGGATCTAAGGTTTAGGGCTGGATTTTGAAGTTGGAGTCGTGTTGGGGTTGGGAATCACACATTCTGGCTTGTGAACCCGCCTCCATCGAGATGTGGCCAACACACTGTATTTTCCCTTGATTGACCTTGTTGAGCCCGCCCAGTGGGCTCAGCAGGCCAATTAAGGGCCACCCGGCAACAGGTGACGTCACAGACTGATATTTCATCTGTCAAGAGCTTTTGACAGATGAAATATCAGCGTTTGACAGCTCTGTGAAGCTGTCAAACACTCACAATATGATTTCTAACTTCAGTCCTTCCTTTCAGGCTGAGTTAGAAATCATTCCAGCACAGAAAACAGAAGGCTGCTGTTTTTGACAGGTCCACGGCTTTCCTGCTTTCTGCGCCGGTGAGATTTCTAACTCCCGAGAACTGAAGGGCTGACACCTGCAGGAGGAAGTTAAGGTAAGTAAAACTTTTTCCAACACTTAGCACTTACCTTACACACTTACCTCTGCACACATGCACCCATCACTCACCTGCCCACCGGACATATCGACCCCTCCAACCCCTGCAGACCCACGGCCCAACCCGATAACTTGGAGTGGTTGCCACCTGTCGGGAAGCCCACACTTTTCTTTTTAAAATAGGGATTATGCAAAAAACTGCCTGTTAACTACCTGTTAACAGGCAGTTAATTGTCACTAATCCCTTCCCACCTCGGGGAGTCGGGTCTCAGACCAGGTTGGGTACCCGCCGCCAGAGAAACTGGCATGGAGGTGGGTTGGAGTCGGGATGGGGTCGGGACCCCCTAATCTGCAACTTTAACCCCCCCCCCGCCTCCAAACCCGACTCCACGGGTCATTGAAAATCCAGCCCTAGTGCCTACAATGATTGGGTGTGAGAGAGACAAGCGGTTCCTGCTGAAGATTTGAAAATCCAATTAGTGAGTTTTAAGAGTGTGACACATCAAAATGAATCATATTTTTAAAGCAATTTAATAGGTTTGCAGGCCTCATATCTTCATATAATTCACAATCATCTGAAGGTTCTCATTATAAAGTCAACCTTTCTACCTCTTACTCCAAGAGCAGGCCAAAGCTGGATTGAAATACTGAGTGTTACTTATAAGACTTGCATATTTGTTAAAAAAGTTGGCAAGTGATTCAGTACCATTATTACCGGTTGTCCTAATTGGCTGCTCAGGTCTCCATTAGTTATAACACACTGACCTTCAAGAATGTGCAATGTGTAGAGCTTTGCTTTCCTGTGATGTTGCTGCTTATAAAAAGGAGAAAAAGTATCTCTCATTTAATGCAGAACCAGTGCACTAAGAGTACAAAATAAACTAGACGTGTTATTTATCAGATCACTTAATCCAGGAGGCTTCTAGCACTTTGTAATGCCCAACCCGTATACCCTCTGCAGCCTACGAACTATGCACGAGCACTACAACTTCTCCAGAAAACTTCCTTTTCAGCTTGGCTCAGTTGTTAATACTTTTCTCTCTGAGTCAGAAAGTTTTAGGTTCACGCGTAATTAAGCTTTACTGCAGTGCTTTGTGAATGTTGCATTGTTGGACATGCTGTCACTTGAATGAGATGTTAAACTGAGGCCCCATCTGCCTGCTCAGATGGATGTAATACATCCTGCGGCATTATTCAAAGAAGAGCAGGGAGTTCTGGTGACCTGGCCAAATTCCTTACTCAACCAGCAAAACATTCATTCATTTTCTGTTTCTGGGACCTTGCTGTCTTTTTTCCCCTATTTGTTTTCGGGATGTGGGTGACGCTGGAAAGGCCACATTTATTGTCCATACTTAATTGTTCTAAGACAGTGGTGTTGGGTCTTTTCCTTGAATGGCCGCAGTCCGTGTGGTGAAGGTGCTCCACAGAGTTATTAGGTAGTGAACTCCAGGATTTTGATCCAGCGACGATGAAGGAACAGCGAAATATGTCTAAGTTAGGATGGTGTGTGACTTGGAGGGGAACTCGAAGGTGATGATGTTCCCATGGCATTGCTGCTCTTGTCCCTTTTGATGGTGGAGGTCAGAGGGGAGGGAGGTGCTGTTGAAGTAACCTTACTGAATTGCTGCAATTAAATCCTGTAGGTGACACATACAACAGCCACAGTGCACTGGTGCTGGAGGGGGTGGATATTGAGTCCAGTGCCTACATAACGACAGTGACTGCATTTCAAAATGAATCCTTTAGTTGCATAGAGTGGTTTGGTACATCCTGAGGGTGTGATAAGGTGTGGTATAAATGGAAGTACTTTTCTTTCTTTGGAAACTATAAGGAAAACGCATTATGGAGAGAAGGTATTGTGGTATAAAAAGAAGAGGTATAAAGAAAGTAGCATTTTATAAACCAGCACATGTGTTATAAAAAAGAGGCTTATTATTAACAGGAATCAGTGTGTTTCTGCCAAACGCATTTACACAATGCAAAATCTTTTAAAATTACAGAAATATAAAGTATATGAAAAGAGACTATAGTGAACCCCACTGCATATCTGCAGCAATTTCTACTTGTGTAGATGAGTGAGCCCCAACTTCATGGGCATTAAAATGAGTCATTTATAGTAATAGCAAAGAGTTCTCCATTAACCATCCTAAACTTGTGGGTTACGATGTAGGCTGACTTTCAGTAGAACAATGCCTTTAGTCGCATTTTCCTATGAATACTAATAATAGAAAACACAGCGATCAGGCTCACAGTGTTATTTTTCTGAGTGTCTTTCAGTCATCAGTGCTGTTAAGTGTCTTTCACTCTCTCTCTTCTCTCCCACACCACCATCACTGACTGAATCATTAATGGAAATTACATTTCTAACATTCCGTTAGATAATAAAACTGTCACTAATCCTATCTGATTAGTGTCTCTAATGTTTATTTCTCCCCCAGTTTTACAATCTCGATCCTCGCGCTACAGCGCTAATGTCAGTCCGCTCTTGATTTGTGCCAGTCTTTCTGACCCCACTCTTTCTCAAATAACGAGATGAGCTCACCAGCAGATGCCGTGTCCTTTGCAAAGTCTATTTCATTGAAATAAACATTGGTAGAACTTTGTAAAACATGACAAAAAAATATGCAGTGATTTTTTTGGAGCTGAAAGTGTTTAAAATGATGAGTAGAGCAGCGAGAAGCAGACTGTTTCCAGTAGTTGAAGGTCTAGAACGAGAGGCCATAGATACCTGATTTGAAACAGAGGGCTGGAGAAACTTCTTTACCAGAGAGCTGTGAGGCGGTGGAATTCACTCCCAGGGTTAGTGGCTGAGGCAGACACTGTCAACATTCAGGATTAGATTGGAGAGGTGGATGAAGGAGAAGAGGTTGAAGGGATACGGGAACAGGGCGGGCAAATGCGATTAGGACTATGTGCTGTGGTAGCACACTCGCCTCTGAGTCAGCAGGTTGTGGGTTCTAGTCCCACTCCAGGGTCTTGAGCACATAAAGCTAGGCTGACACTCCCAGTGCAGTGCTGAGGGAGTGCTGCATTGTCAGAGGTGCCGTCTTTCAGATGAGATGTTAAACCGAGGCCCTGTCTGCTCTCTCAGGTGGACATAAAAGATCCCATGGCACTACTTCGAAGAAGAGCAGGGGAGTTATCCCCGGTGTCCTGGGGCCAATATTTATCCCTCAACCAACATAACAAAAACAGATTATCTGGTCATTATCACATTGCTGTTTGTGGGAGCTTGCTGTGCGCAAATTGGCTGCCGTGTTTCCCACATTACAACAGTGACTCCACTTCAAAAGTACTTCATTGGCTGTAAAGCGCTTTGAGACGTCCGGTGGTCGTGAAAGGTGCTGTATAAATGCGAGTCTTTCTTTCTTGTGGGGAGGGTAAATGCCGACATGGGCTTGTTGGGCCGAATGGCCTGTTTCCGTGTTGTTATTTCTCTGTATTTCTACATAAAATGACACAGCCGAACCTTCTGGGGCCAGACCTACCTAAATATTTATAGTAAACGGTTGGCCCAGGTTAAGCCTGGTGCTGGGAGCTCGCCAGAGACACGTGGCTGTATATTGGTGGCAAAATTATTTTCATAAAAGCTGTATAAAGCAAAAGAATACTGTAAAAAAATCAGGGGCAGCCGAAATAAAAGTGGAGACAGAAAAGGAAGGCCGAGTAAGTGCTGGAGCGAGGCAGGACTCGCACATTCCCTTTGATGGCTGACATGGTGAAGGTGCTGCTGCCAGAGCTGCCTGTGAGAGCACCCGCCCCTGACAGAGAGCACCCTCCCCTGTGAGAGCACCCGCCCCTGACAGAGAGCACCCTCCCCTGTGAGAGCACCCGCCCCTGACAGAGAGCACCCTCCCCTGTGAGAGCACCCGCCCCTGACAGAGAGCACCCTCCCCTGTGAGAGCACCCGCCCCTGACAGAGAGCACCCTCCCCTGTGAGCGCACCCGCCCCTGACAGAGAGCACCCTCCCCTGTGAGAGCACCCGCCCCTGACAGAGAGCACCCTCCCCTGTGAGAGCACCCTCCCCTGTGAGAACACCCTCCCCTGTGAGAACACCCTCCCCTGTGAGAGCACCCTCCCCTGTGAGAGCACCCGCCCCTGTGAGAGCACCCGCCCCTGACAGAGAGCACCCTCCCCTGTGAGAGCTCCCTCCCCTGACAGAGGGCACCCTCCCCTGTGAGAGCACCCTCCCCTGTGAGAGCACCCTCCCCTGTGAGGGCACCCGCCCCTGACAGAGAGCACCCTCCCCTGTGAGGGCACCCTCCCCTGTGGGAGCACCCTCCCCTGACAGAGAGCACCCTCCCCTGTGAGGGCACCCTTCCCTGACAGAGGGCACCCTCCCCTGTGAGAGCACCCTCCCCTGTGAGAGCACCCTCCCCTGTGAGGGCACCCTCCCCTATGAGGGCACCCTCCCCTGTGAGGGCACCCTCCCCTGTGAGAGCACCCTCCCCTGTGAGGGCACCCTTCCCTGTGAGGGCACCCTCCCCTGTGAGAGCACCCTCCCCTGTGAGAGCACCCTCCCCTGTGAGAGCACCCTCCCCTGTGAGAGCACCCTCCCTGTGAGGGCACCCTCCCTGTGAGAGGGCACCCTCTCCTGTGAGAGCACCCTCCCCTTCCAAAGGGCACCCTCCCCTGTGAGAGCACCCTCCCCTGTGAGGGCACCCTCCCCTGACAGAGGGCACCCTCCCCTGTGAGAGCACCCTCCCCTGTGAGAGCACCCTCCCCTGTGAGAGCACCCTCCCCTGTGAGGGCACCCTCCCCTGACAGAGAGCACCCTCCCCTGTGACAGGGCACCCTCCCTTATGACAGGGCATTCTTCCCTGTGAGGCACCCTCCCTTGATAGAGGGCAGCACACCTGGCAGGAGCATTTCCCACAAGACCTGGGAGCAGATGTGGAAGAAGATGGCACAGCAGAGAAAAGCTGCCAAGCTGAAATTATCCAATCGCACCGTTTATCAAATAAATCAGTTTGCATGGTACAAAGTGTTGCCAGGCAACTTGTGGCTGATTTACTGATGGTCTACAGAAAGCTCTCATGCAATCTCCAGCTCTATCATTGTGGGCCACATGTGTCCAAGTTGCAACTGACAGTTGAAATCATTGCTGCAAATTACATCTTCAAAACGCTTCCCAAAATAAAAGGAGCTGTAGCACAGCCTAGCTGTGTGATGCACGGTCACTCACTGACCTACAGGATAGGCTGCAGGTTGGGTTTGTGTCTACCACTGTTTATATGCTCCTTCAAATTACTAATTCTATATTTGCAAGACTAGATGGCTCGGAATTGAAGGGAATCTACCAAACTCAGAAATTACAAGCTTACATTCTCTTGGAGGGGCTCCCCTGGACATCCTTCAAATACGGAGCTCCTGCACTCTTTCATTTAGATGGATAGTGGGCAGCATCTGCTTATGACTTCCAGTGACCAGTGACCTACCTGATATTTTTCATCACTAAAACCATATTTTGTTCTTTAGGCTTTCTGTACCAATGCTCTCACCAGTATATATTATCCTTTCTGTACCAATGCTCTCACCAGTATATATTATCCTTTCTGTACCACTGCTCTCACGGATAAGCATTTACTTTGTTCCAATAATACTTGAAGAATGAAAGAGCATATTTTACACTTTCTACTTTCAGATGTTCCAGTCTCATCTGAAGCACTGTTAGAGGTAAATAAAGGTTTGCAAAACAAACACACGGAAACAGGCCATTTCATCAACGGCCTCGAGTGTTTGAGATAGGGGTAACACCTTCTCTACACACCACACACCGTCAGTCAAGCCATCAATCCACCATCTGCTTTGTCAGCCCTTCAACATTTTCCTTTTATCATTCCAAAGAGGATTACCTTCTCAATACTATTGCCACTTTCTCTTGCTACATATCCAATCTTCCGCCTGGATAACAAATCAAGAATGAATAAACACCACTGAATAAAAGCTTCCTTCAGAGAAAATTGAAAAGAGCCCAAAGACATTTATGGTCTCTGAACATGTCAGATTCAATTAACCAGAGACTTAACCTCTGCCATTCTCAGGATGTTCTTCCAAAGCTTACACATGAAATTATCTTGTGGACAGAAATATTTCCATCTGGTTACCATTTCTAGTCGAATGGTTATCTTGGTAATCATAGAATCATAGAATCATAGAAAGTTACAGCACAGAAGGAGGCCATTTCGGCCCATCGTGTCCGCGCCAGCCAACAAAGATCTATCCAGCCTAATCCCACTTCCCAGCTCTTGGTCCGTAGCCCTGCAGGTTACAGCATCCCAAGTGCACATCCAAGTACTTTTTAAATGTGGTTAGGCTTTCTGCTTCTACCACCCTTTCAGGCAGTGAGTTCCAGACCCCCACAACCCTGTGGGTGAAGAAATTTCCCCTCAAATCCCCTCTAAACCTTCCACCAATTACTTTAAATCTGTGCCCCCTAGTTTTTGACCCTACTGCTAAGGGAAATAGGTCCTTTCTATCCACTTTATCTAGGCCCCTCATAATTTTATACACCTCAATAAGGTCTCCCCTCAGCCTCCTCTATTCCAAGGAAAACAAACCCAGCCTATCCAGTCTTTCCTCTTAGCTAAGATTCTCTACTCCCGGCAACATCCTTGTAAATCTCCTCTGTACCCTCTCTAGTGCAATCACATCTTTCCTGTAATGTGATGACCAGAACTGCACGCAGTACTCTAGCTGAGGCCTAACTAATGTTTTATACAGTTGAAGCATAACCCCCCTGCTCTTGTATTCTATGCCACGGCTAATAAAGGCAAGCATTCCGTATGCCTTCTTAACCACCTTATCTACTTGGCCTGCTACCTTCAGGGATCTGTGGACATGCACTCCAAGGTCCCTTTGTTCCTCTACACTACTCAGTATCCTACCATTTAATGTGTATTCCCTTTCCTTGTTAGCCCTCCCTAAATGCATTACCTCACACTTCTCCGGATTGAATTCCATTTGCCACTGTTCTGCCCACCTGTCCAATTTATTGATATCTTCCTGCAGTCTACAGCTTCCTTCTTCAGTATCAACCACACAGCCGATTTTAGTATCATCTGCAAATTTCTTAATCATACCGCCTATATTCAAGTCTAGATCATTGATACATGCCACAAAAAGCAAGGGACCTAGTACTGAGCCCTGCGGAACCCCACTGGAAACAGCTTTCCAGTCACAAAAACACCCATCAACCATTACCCTCTGCTTCCTGCCTCCGAGCCAGTTTTGAATCCAACTTGACACTTTGCCCTGGATCCCATGGGCTTTTAACTTCGTGATCCTACATTTGGATTAATTACTGCAGTTAATTAAACACATCACTGCTTTAGTAACATGGACTAGCTAAAACACCAATTAAACCTACTATTAAAATATGGTTTGGCTTAAAATAACGCTCATTCGAATTAGGATTTAGTACATTCTGTCACTGATCAGAAAATATTAACACATTTGCATTTGAGAAAACCAGCAACATTGGACTGATATAGACAGCTTAACAACAACAACAACTTGTATTTATATAGCACCTTTAACATAGTAAAATGTCCCAAGGCACTTCACAGGAGCGTTATAAGAAAAAAAATTGACACCGAGCCACATAAGGAGAAATTAGGGCAGGTGACCAAAAGCTTAGTCAAAGAGGTAGGTTTTAAGGAGCGTCTTAAAGGAGAAAAGAGAGGTAGCGAGGCGGAGAGGTTTAGGCAGGGAATTCCAGAGCTTAGGGCCCAGGCAAAAGAAGGCACGGTCACCAATGGTTGATCAATTATAATCAGGGATGCTCAAGAGGGCAGAATTGGAGGAGCGCAGATATCTCGGGGGGGTTGTGGGGCTGGAGGAGATTACAGAGATAGGGAGGGGCGAGGCCATGGAGGGATTTGAAAACAAGGATGAGAATTTTGAAATCGAGGCGTTGCTTAACCGGGAGCCAATGTAGGTCAGCGAGCACAGGGGTGATGGGTGAACGGGACTTGGTGCGAGTTAGGACACGGGCAGCCACACAGAGTAAAGCTCCCTCTACACTGTCCCTTCAAACATTCCCAGGGCAGGTACAACACGGGTTAGATACAGAGTAAAGCTCCCTCTACACTGTCCCATCAAACACTCTTTGCCCTACTAACTTGGTTACCATTATGCCCATTTTACACCCGTAATGATGTTGAATTTAGGCCCCCCGTGTCCAAATAAGGACCATTCTGCACAGAAATTACTGAACACATTACATTCTGCAGCAAAGCATTCAAAATTCAGAGATATAAATGACCAATAACAAGCTCATTACGAATTTCATTTTTCAAAAGCGACAGACTAAAGAAATGCTCAACGCGCTTCCAACTGGCGCAGCCCAGGTGGGTGTCCATCTATTGCCAGGGAACTGAGAACTTTACTCGCATTTTCTCTGCATGTCACAAGGATGTTGATGACATTTCAGATCTCACAGTTGGGAGCTGCTTAGTTATACCAGGAAAAAGCTTTTCAAAGAAATGTACTTTTACTAGAGAAATGATGTGGCTAACATAATAAAGGTTGTTGTATTTTCTTAATTCTCAGTCACTGAAGAAGAAAGTCAAACATTCAAACAGCGTGATTCTCTACATCAGATTAATGAGGGAAGATGTGAAAATAAATCACCAGAAGCAATTTTTAATGGTGCAAAACAGACTAATGATTGTGCTGGTTATATCTAATTGAAACTCGTACTCCAACTGTAATGTGAATATTAACTATTTAGGGTCTTTGATTGGATAGAAATTACTTTTGAATTCCTGGAATTCCACTTAATGCGACATACAAACCAGACTTTTTAACACCTTAAACTGACATCTCACTCCGCCTGCAGTGATTCAGGGGTTCACAGTATCACAGTACAAACAGAATGGCTTAGCTTATATTAGTTGCTGCATTCTGTCATAGAGCTTCAATATTCAGCACATGATACTGTTATTTAATATATAACAGGCGACGGGTCAAGACTAATCGTGCGTGGCAATGCAAAGATTGAAAGCAGTAGGACAGAAGATGAAATAAATCAGGAGCTAATTATTCGATGATGCCAAACTTGGGTTTTAAAAGGTTGCAGGCTGTAACAGGCAGAGAAAACTGAGGGGAGTGAGGAGTCATTGTAGAAGATTGGGTGACGAGGCTTGATTTCACTGCTGTGAGGAGGTAGGGAGGAGGCTGGGTGTGTAGGCTGGGGTATTTGGAGCTTAGTGGAAATGTATATTATTTCAGTCTATCTAGCAATAATGTATCAGTTATTAAATTAAGGGCTAGATAAAAACAGACAGTAAGAGCTTCTACAGGTATATAAAAAGGAAGAGAGTAGCTAAAGTAAACATTGGTCCCTTAGAGGATGAGACTGGGAATTAATAATGGGAAACAGGGAAATGGCAGAGACTTTTGTATCGATCTTCACGGTAGAAGACACTAAAAGCATCCCAATAATAATTGATAATCAAGGGGCTATAGGGAGGGAGGAACTTAAAACAAGCACTATCACTAGAGAAAAAGTACTAGGCAAACTAATGGGACTAAAGGCTGACAAGTCCCCTGGACCTGATGGCATGCATCCTAGGGTCTTAAAAGAAGTGGCTGCAGAGATAGTGGATGGGTTGGTTGTAATCTACCAAAATTCCCTGGATTCTGGAGAGGTCCCAGTGGATTGGAAATCCGCAAATGTAATGCCCCTATTCAAGAAAGGAGAGAGACAGAAAGCAGGAAACTATAGGCCGGTTAGCCTAACATCTGTCATTGGGAAAATGCTGGAATCCATTATTAAGGAAGTAATAGCAGGACATTTAGAAATTCATAATACAATCAAGCAGAGTCAACATGGTTTTATGAAAGGGAAATCATGTTTGACAAATTTACTAGAGTTCTTTGAGGATGTAACGAGCAGGGTGGATAAAGGGGAACCAGTAGATGTAGTGTATTTGGATTTCCAGAAGGCATTCGATAAGGTGCCACGTAAAAGGTTACTGCACAAGATAAGAGCTCACAGGGTTGGGGGTAATATATTGGCATGAATAGTGGATTGGCTAACTAACAGAAAAAAAAGAGTCGGGATAAATGGGTCTTTTTCAGGTAGGCAAACTGTAACTAGTGGGCTGCCACAGGGATCAGTGCTGGGGCCTCAACTATTTACAATCTATATTAATGACTTGGATGAAGGGACCGAGTGTACTGTCGCCTAATTTGCTGATGATACAAAGATAGGTGGGAAAGCAAGTTGTGAGGAGGACATAAAGAGTCTGCAAAGGGTTATAGATAGGTTAAGTGAGTGGGCAAAATTTGGCAGATGGAGTATAATGTGGGAAAATCTGAGGTTATCCACATTGGTAGGAAGAATAAAAAAGCAAATTGTTATTTAAATGGAGAGAGACTGCAAAATGCTGCAGTACAGAGGGATCTGGAGTCCTCGTACATGAAACACAAAAAGTTAGCATGCAGGTACAGCAAGTAATTAGGAAGGCAAATGGAATGTTGGCCCTTTTTGCAAGGGGGATGGAGTATAAAAGTAGGGAAGTCATCTGGAGTACTGCATGCAGTTTTGGTCTCCTTATTTAAGGAGGGATTTACTTGCATTGGAGGCAGTTCAGAGGAGGTTCACTAGGTGGATTCCTGAGATGAAGGGGTTGTCTTATGAGGAAAGGTTGAGCAGGTTGGGCCTATACTCATTGGAGTTTAGAAGAATAAGAGGTGATCTTATTGAAACATATAAGATTCTGAGGGGGCTTGACAGGGTAGATGCAGGGAGGATGTTTCCCCTCGTGAGGGAATCTAGAACTAGGAGGCATAGTTTCAGAATAAGGGGTCGCCCATTTAAAACGGAGATGAGGAGGAATTTCTTCTTTCAGAGGGTCGTGAATCTTTGGAATTCTCTACCCCAGAGAGCTGTGGAGGCGGAGTCATTGAATATATTCAAGGTGGAGATAGACAGATATTTGAGCTACGGGGAGTCAAGGGTTATGGGGAGCGGGCGGGAAAGTGGAGTTGAGGCCAAGATCAGATCAGCCATGATCTTATTGAATGGCGGAGCAGGCTCGAGAGGCTGAATGGCCAACTCCTGCTCCTGTTTCTTATGTTCTTATTCACTTCTATCATAAAAGGGGGAAAGCACCATTTTTCATAATTAGTGACTGCTTCTAAAACTGTGAGATATAGGAACAGCAATAAGCCATTCAGCCCCTTGAGCCTGTTCTACCATTCAATTAGATCATGGCTGATCTGTACCCAAACTCCATTTACCCACCATTGCTCCATATCCCTTGATACCCTTACCCAACAAAAAACTATCAATCTCAGTCTTGAAAACTCCAATTGACCCCCAGCATCAACAGCCTTTTGGGGGAGAGAATTCCAAATTTCCACTCCCCTCTGTGTGAAAAAGTGCTTCCTGGTTTCACTCCTAAATGGCCGCGCTCCAATTTTAAGGTTATGCCCCCTTGTTCTGGGTTCCCCCACCAGAGGAAATATCTTCGCTGTATCTACCCTAGCAAATCCTTTAGTTAATTTAAACTCCTTGATTTGATCACCCCTCAAAAGGAATACAAGCCAAGTTTATGCAATCTGTCCTCATAACTTAACTCCAGTATCATTCTGGTGAATCTGCGCTGCACCCTCTCCGAGGCCAATATATCCTTTCTGATGAAGGGTCCCAGACCTGAAACGTTAACTCTGTTTCTCTCTCCACGGATGCTGCCTGGCCTGCTGGGTGTTTCCAGCGTTTTCTGTTGGTATTTCAGATTTCCAGCATCCGCAGTATTTTGCTATTGTCCAATATATCCTTCTTGAGCTGCGGTGCCCAAAACAGAACCCAGTACTCCAGATGGTGTTTGACCAAGGCTCTATACAACTGGAGCATAACTTCCTCCCTTTTGTATTTCAGCATCCTTGTGATAAAGGCCAAATTTCCATTGGCCTATTTGATTACCGTGCGCTCGTTAGGTTACTTCCAATTCTTTGCATTTTAATTTTTGCTACTAATATTTTGTGCAGAACCTTATCAAATGCCTTCTGGAAATCGATATAGTCAGCATCCACAGACACTCCCCTATCCACCATGCTAGTGACCTCCTCAAAAAATTCAACTAGTTTAATCAAACATGGCCTGGCCTTCACAATCCATGGGTTGGAATACATGGCTTTCACACACTCGATTCTTGAGATAGCGGTGTTGTTAGCAGTGGAAAAAAAAAGAGGCCAATCATACACACCTGCAATAATTATCCTTTAATGTTCCTCAAACAGTTAATGAGCCACTTAACCAGTGTAAATGTTAAAAAAAAGGTTGTTCATCCAGCTGTGAAGTGCACAATCTTTGTTGAAAATGGCTCAATGGCAATTGGGAGAATGCTGATTTACCAAAGAGGCACTCTGGGTAACACAGCGAATTCTGACAAAATGGGTTCATGATCCACTGGAGGTGAAGCCAAGGTTCATGACGCTGGAGTGCGTGAAATGCCCAAGTTGCAGGTGGCCACTGATGGAGGTTGCAAGAAAAGGAGAAACTCTCCATATCTCTAACCTGCAATCTTTAACCTTTATCACATTTTTATCAAAATAGGGCAAAATAAGTCACACAACAACGAATCAAAGGTTCTAATCTGGAAACTAACCAATGAGCCACTGAAGGACCTTTTATAAAGTTATAACTTTGCATGCTTCATGACAGATTTGCAAACCTTTAAAGTGCAGCTATATTAGGGCTTGGAGTCTCATTTCATGCAATAATCGATGGAATGCTATCATTAATGAAGTGACTTTTTACTTACTTTTTGCTAATGTTAGTTGATGTATTTCAAGAGTTAGAAGTCCCCGGAGGGGTGTTAGACACAGACAAACAGCCCGTTGTCCTTTCTGCAAACATTACTCCACTTTTTATTCATATCTACTTTTTCACTAAAATTAGCTGGCAGGAATACTGGTCCCTAAATTACATCCTAGCGTTCAGGGCCATTGCGTTTCAGAATCTTTACCAATACATTTAGGGCAAATGTAGATAATTAATCAGGAAGGTTTGACTGACAGGCTTGATTCTTGTAGACCATGGAAACCATTTCATGCACTCCACCTGTCCAGACAACCGTTAGGGCACCGTAACATTCTGTGTAACTTAATCCCAGTTTCTAGTCATAACATTAAGTTTCCTGGGGATTTTGCTTTCAGAGGACCTAGATAATGGAGAAAAAGAAAGTAGGAATGACAAAGAAAGAAAATTATCAAAAATACAAAGATGAAGTATTAATTTAGACAGAGTTTTACAATCACAGAGTTAGTGAAAATGGTTTAAGTCCTCGGTGCTTTTTATTCATTTTTTTATCACGAGTGTTTCCATAAGTCACAGGTAAACTGAAATTCAAAATGAAAATAAACTATGAAGCTGCTGCAAATTAACACATTGATAGAAAGCCTCTCGGGCAGACACAGTGCCCTGCTGAACAAGCACACATTCATCACAGGGCTCTGTGTTATAGTTACAGTAATCACTGTTACAGCACAAGCCTCGTTGAACTATGATCTTTGTAAACTCATCTATTTCCTACAGTTTCAGATGAAATATTACCAGTTATATGACTGGAGTGAGTCATGTACAAAAATCATTGCAGAGTTGTCACTTGAAATTTTAAAGAGATTCAGCAGCAGGGAAACAGGACTAAGTGGCGAGCTCTTTCAGAGAAGCAACAACATGTTGACTGGCCTCTTTCTGTGCTGTAACGTGCTATGAGCTCAACGTTCAGGGTCAGCACCGCTGGTGCCGGTTCGGTGGAGTGCAATCCCACCCACCCTAGACCCTGGCCAGAGGCCCCATCCCAATCTTGATTGCTGAGCCAATGTGCCGTGGAATGTCAGAGTGGCACCATGCCACTTCAACGGTGGAGATAATAAATATCTTGGGGGAGAAATTCGGTATCGCCCCATTTGGGGCGCAATTATCGGCCGGGCGCAAATTTAGCTGGGCCGTTGCGTGCTTGACTGACGTCACGATCTGCGGGCGCAGGAGATCGTGGTGGTAGTGTTTAGCGCCGCCGCAAAATGGCTGGTCAATTTCGCGAGCGGCGCAAACATCGCCGTGCCTGGTCGCTAGTTGCTTTGGGCGCTAACGGGAGGTGCAAAGCAACCGAATTTTTCCCCCCTTCTCTCTGTCCTGCTCCCAATGGAACATGTAGACTGCTTCTAGTAACGGCTTCGGCCTTTTTCTGGTCCTTGGTGGGATTCACATCAGCTCCCTTAACTTGGTGAGGGGGGGAGGGGGAGAACGCAGCAGAAGATCCCGCTGCGGCCCCCCTGGAAAATGGTGGGATGGAAAACTCAGGGTGAGGCTCTGTTCCATTTCCCGGCACCCAATACAGAGATCCGCCAGGATTCCCCCTCAGCCCCGATTGGAATTTCGGGATCTATGATTCTAAGCTGGGCTACACAGAAAGTGAGAATTCACATCAAAACTTGCTCATCTCAAAGTGATTTCAAGGTTATGAAGAGAATTGAAAAAAATTGTCCCATGGAAATTGTTTATTTTAATGAAGGATTCAATACCAGGGTCATAAATTCAACATTAGTAAGTTAGCAGGGGAGTTACATGGAACTTTTTCATCCAAAGGGTAATACTGTAGTGGAATAAGTTCACAGAGAAAGCCATTGAAAGAAAAATTACAAATGAGTTTAATAGACAATTATCTGCATTTCTAGAGAGAAAGGGGATTGAGGGATCATGAAAGGTAGTAGGTGGGGTTTAGATCCATCCAAAAGGTGTAGTCTTGTTGGACCAAATCACCTTTTCCTGTTCCTAAAAATGACTTTCTTATTTAGTGACAGTACTGTGTTCACTCAGTTTATGGATGAAACAATTCAAAACATCACCAGTTGTGGGATTCTAAAAAAGCAGCTTTGAATTTTTCCCAATGTGATTCCCAGCAGTGTTAGTTAGGAATGTTTTGGAGACACTCAGCACACAGCAGATCTTTGACAATGATCTGGGCTCAAAGGGCTGTATGGCCTACTCCTGCTCCTAATTCTTATCTTCTTATGTTCTTATAAATTCTGGGGTAGAAATTGGTTAGAGCCTGTTTTCAGAGCATGACCAAACCAGGAGGTCCAAGTCTGCCTGAAATTGGGCCTCGGGCTTCATTTGAATAATTTGGGTGAGATGCTGAGCCAGTCTCGCCCATTGCCAGCGATTCAGTTTGGGCCGCTGCCTCTCCTGCTCCTCGCGGTTCCCCATTAAGCTTTCATAAAATCATTTGCTTACTTTTTAGATGGCAGCCGCATTCACGCCAGGAAAACCTGAGCGGAACAGGCCTGACACCTGCTACGTTCAGGCCAGGCCAATTTCAGAGGGGTCCTAAAACAGGTCAGTTTCAGGCAGCGGTCAGGGACACCTGAAAAATGGCCCGCCCCAAGATGGGGTAGGACCTATTTCAGGTGCCTTTGGGGCGTGGACGACAACAGAATGAAATTGGTGCTTTTGGGCCCATTCTGCATCGAGTTTGTGGGGGGGATAAGACATGACTTTGGTCTTCCCAATGTTTAACTGGGGGAAATTGCGGTTCATCCAGGACTGGATGTCAGACAAGCAGTCTGACAACACAGAGGTGTTGGAGGCATTGAGAGAGGTGGTGGAGAGGTAGAGCTGGGCGTCGTCAGCGTACATAGAATGATACAGCACAGAACGAGGCCATTCGGCCCATTGTGCCTGTGCCAGCTCTTTGATAGAGCTATCTAATTAATCCCACTCCCCCGCTCTTTCCCCATAGCCCTGTAAATTTTTTAACAGCCTTCTCAACTTGTCCTGCCAGCTTCAAAGATTTGTGTACATACACCCCCAAGTCTCTCTGTTCTGCACCCCCTTTAAAATTGTACCATTTAGTTTATATTGCCTCTCCTCATTCTTCCTACCAAAAGGTATCACTTCACACTTCTCTGCATTAAATTTCATCTGCCACGTGTCTGCCCATTTCACCAGTCTGTCTATGTCCTCCTGAAGTCTGTTACTATCCTCTGTGCATGTGGAACCTGAGCCTATGGGTGGAGCTTTCAACCTCGGTGGAGGTGTAAAACGGGTGATAAAACGATTGCAATGTTAAGGACAATCAGGCGGGTGTATAACAGGCAGCCGATTCGCTCCCGTCCATTTTGCACTATTGCAAAAGACAAATTTACCCCCTTTTGTTCAGCGGTTAAAATCTCGAAAGCAGATCCACAAACCGATTCTACGGCAACAAGTCCGTCAACATCAACACTTGAAGATGAGGATTGAGATTGCCAGTGAAATCGCTCAGGTGTACTCTATGCACCTCGTCTGTTTCTTCAAATAGCTCAAACCAAATTCATTGAGTGAGGAAAGGAAACTGTCCCTCAAGCAATTGTCAATAGGTTAAAAATCCAGGATGTCATCTTCACACTTCTTTATCAGACATGGAATTTCCGATATGTCTCTAAACCACATTCCAAGGAAGGTGTTGATTCAAGTGGTCCTGAATCAGGAAGTTCAGTGTCTGATACAAAGGGAATGCCAGATACAGATGGTACGAGTATTAGGGATTATGTCACCGAACAAAATTGCCTTTCCATCTAGTCAGAAACTTGTGATGAGCAGTCATGGGAAGGGCGTTTGGCAATTTACAGGAAATTATTCTAACTGGACCAAGCCAGCCTTGTACTGGAATCTGAGATAGGAATTCATTAGGTGTCACCTACAAATCACTGACACTTTACACTCAATAAGGCAGCAAAGTAAAGGGATAGGAGACCAAAAATATCCAGCAGCATCCCAACACAACCCAACCATATCATACAGCAGCCTCTGTAATCTGGCTTATGACTAGAGGTGGAGTGCGGAACACAGTGAGGATAAAGACAATTTCCAACAGTTAGTACGATGACGTAAACAGGGAGATCTTCGGCTCAGCAGCTTAGTATTAGAACAAGTCTCTAAAAAAGGAATTTAAAATGTGCAGGGCTATGGGGAAAGAGCAGGGGAATAGGACTAATTGGATAGGATGGGCCAAAAGGCCTCCTTCTGCGCCTCCTAGGAAGCTGAGGGAATTGAGGGCGGAAATCGCGGAGGTACTGGCCATAATATTCCAATCCTCCATAGCTACGGGGGTGGTGCCAGACAACTGGAGAATTGCAAATGTTACACCATTGTTCAAAAAAGGGTGTAAAGATAAACCCAGCAACTACAGGCCAGTCAGTTTAACCTCGGTAGTGGGGAAGCTTTTAGAAACAGTAATCAGGGACAAAATGAACAGTCACTTGGACAAGTGTGGATTAATTAAGGAAAGCCAGCACGGATTTGTTAAAGGCAAATCGTGTTTAACCAACTTGATTGAGTTTTTTGATAAGGTAACAGAGAGGGTTGATGAGGGTAATGCGGTTGATGTAGTGTATATGGATTTCCAAAAGGCGTTTGACAAAGTGCCACATAATAGGCTCGCTCAGTAATGTTGAAGCCCATGGAATAAAAGGGACAGTGGCAGCATGGATACGGAATTGGCTAAGTGACAGGAAACAGAGAGTAGTGGTGAACGGTTGTTTTCTGGACTGGAGGAAGGTATACAGTGGTGTTCCCCGGGGTCGGTTCTAGGACCACTGCTTTTCTTGATATATATTAATGATTTGAACGTGTGTGTACAGGGTACAGTATCAAAATTTGCAGATGACACAAAACTTGGAAGTATAGTGAAAAGTGAGGAGGAGAGTGATAAACTTCAGGAAGACATAAACAGGCTGGTGAAATGGGCAGACATGTGGCAGATGAAATTTAACGCAGAAAAGTGTGAAGTGATACAGTTTGGTAGAAAGAATAAGGAGAGGACATATAAACTAAATGGTACAATCCTAAAGGGGGTGCATGAACAGAGAGACCTGGGAGTATATGTGCACAAATCATTGAAGGTGGCAGGGCAGGTTGAGAAAGCAGTTAAAAAGGCATACGGGATCCTGGGCTTCATGAATAGAGGTATAGAGTACAAAAGTGTGGAAATTATGATGAACCTGTGTAAAACACTGGTTCGGCCCCAACTGGAGTACTGTGTCCAATTCTGGGCACCACACTTTAGGAAGGATGTGAAGGCCTTAGAGAAGGCGCAGAAAAATTTACGAGAATGATTCCAGGAATGAAGGACTTCAGTTATGTTGATAGACTGGAGAAGCTGGGGTTGTTCTTGGAGCAGAGAAGATTGAGAGGAGATTTGATAGAGGTGTTCAAAATCATGAGGGGTCTGGACAGAGTAGATAGAGTAAAACTGTTCCCATTGGCGGAAGGATCGAGAACCAGAGGACACAGATTTAAGGAGATTGGCAAAAGCACCAAAGGCGGCGTAAGAAAAAACATTTTTTACGCAGCGAGTGGTTAAGATCTAGAATTCACTGACTGAAAGGGTGGTGGAGGCAGACTCAATCTTATCGTTCAAAAGGGAGTTGGATAAGTATCTGAAGGAAAAAAATTTGCAGGGTTACGGGGAAAGGGCAGGGGAGTGGGACTAGCTGAGAGTTGGCACGGGCTCGACAGGCCGAATGGTCTTCTTCCGTGCTGTAATCATTCTATGATTCTATGATTCTATAAGTTCCAATAATTCCACGAAAAGCAGATGACCCAAGCATTCTGTAGTAATTTTAATGAATTTGTTTTTAATTATCATACACATCTGCATTTCATAATCCAGTGATTATCAAAGCCCACAATTCCAAAACGATTTATTTTTCCTTTGTTTTCCAGCTCATTTTATTTCTTTCTTTAAACTTTTTACTTTTGACTTCTTGAAATACAAACAATAAAGTAGAACAAACGTACAGAATACAACGAGAAGTATATCCACAAAACCTCAAACAATGGAACATGCAATAGGAACAAATAATATTATAAATGCATATAAGAATATAAGAAATAGGAGCAGGAGTAGGCTGCACGGTCCCTCAAGCCTGCTCCGCCATTCAATAAGACATAACAGCACTGTGGGAGTACCTTCACCACATGGACTGTTGCAATTCAAGAAGGAGGCTCACCACTACCTTCTCAAGGGCAACTAGGGATGGGCAATAAATACTTGGGTTGCCAGCGATGCCCATATCTCGCGAATTAATAATTTTAAAAAATATATATATTGCCCCCAATCCCGTGAACATTAATATGCAGTGTAGAATACATTTAGGGAGCTAATGACTTTGGGAGAGACCCCACATGGCCAGCAATGACCCCAAACCAACAATGACCCCAACCAGTAATGACCCTAAACCAGTAATGACCCTAAATCAACAATGACCCCAACCAGTAATGACCCCAACCAGTAATGGCCCCAAACTAGTAGTGACCTCAAACCAGTATGACCCTAAACTAGCAGAAACCCCAAACCAGCAATGACCCTAAACCAGCAAAGCCCCAAACCAGCAATGACCCTGTCAAAACACTCCATAACAAGTCAATCATAAGGGGAAAATGCCACATTGAGGACACAAAGGCAAGAGCAATGCAATAGAGAAAGTTCAACGTCTTGTTACCAGATCAAACAGAATATTTTGTTGAAGTGTCCCAAGAGCCAAAATAGGACCCTGCCATTGGACAAGTCCATCAGAATTCTGACACAAAAGGTGACCACACCCAAAAGAAAGTGCCCAAGGTAACCTGGAATAAAACATCAGAGGGTAAATTTTGCAAGTTTCCACTCACAGCACATAGCCTCACTGGTCAAAAATACCGGCCACAAAATTGGGCGTGGAGGACTCACCCGACTCAGTGTGCTATGGGTTTCACAGCAACATTTTGTTAAACGTTTACTGAGGCTATGCTGCGCTCCAGCATGAATCTCATTATACCTTCTAATTCCATATAATTGCATGGAAATTGTTCCCACGGAGGATTTGATTTTTTGAAGCTGTCGTTTCTCTCCCAGCACTGATTGCCCACGAGAACAGATGGATTAACTGATTTGATGATCTGGCTTTGAGAGTTGGTTTCTGAAAGGTGTGCTGGACTTTTAGTAACCTTTCTTCTTTTTTCAGCATTTTGCTCATTGGAAATCTTTCTTACATTTATATTGCCTTACTTATTGTTGTTGTTTAAGGCTCACTTTTTCCATTACGACTATGTTTTTTCCCCACTCCTTTTCAAATTCATTTTACAGTATTTCACTTACAGCTGCAAAATAGCTCAGCAGGGGAATGCCTTAGAGGATTCCAGTGACACCTAGATTTGGATGAGGAAGATGAGTTCATGAGGAGACACAAAAGGCACTTGCTAATGAAGCATCCTGCAGCCACCCGACCGTTACCTGAGTAGCCACATCTACAGACCCAGGCACAATGACCTAGGTATATCAGCAGATACCTGCTATTGCCACCTGCGCTTCAGCAGGGAGACAGTCACCATCCTACAGATATCTTCCATGGATATCTCTGCCCATGGCTGTGGAGGTGACCACAACGTTTAATTTCTATACCATCAAAACCTTCCGAACCACCATCGAAGACAACCCCATTGAAAAGAGGCAGTAGAACGAAAGGGTAAAGCAACTTGAAAACCTTGTCATCCATGAGGAGATATCATGGAGCTAGAAAACCATGAACCACAGGAGGGCTAAGGAAGAATAAATGGATGAAGGGGATTTGCATACTGGATCAATCATCATTAACTGACATATTTACGTTACTGATTAAACCATTTCCACACAAACAGTCCTGTCCCATTGTGTATAATAAAGTCTCAGAATGAGCACCATGCCCTCCTCTCGATAGGTGCATGAAGAAAAAGGGGATAATGAGATATGGAAACAGGGCGGGTAAATATGATTAGCACTATTTGCTCATGTGGAGGGCAAACATTGATACGGACTAGTTGCGCCGAATGGCCTGTTTCTGTGTTGCAATTTCAATGTAATTCTATGTGTTATACAGTAGTTCCCAAATAAACTCTATGTTCAAATCAAGTTGAAGGCACCATTTAATTTCACAAAAAGTGAATTCTTATGTGAAACTAATGCTTTGCACCCAGGTACTTGCCCTTTGCTTGTTTTCGAGCACCGAAGTTTTAAAAAAAAATTAAATTTGTTTATGGGATGTGGGCGTCGCTGGGCAAGGCCAGCATTTATTGCCCATCCCTAATTGCCCTTGAGAAGGTGGTGATGAGCCGCCTTCTTGAACCGCTGCAGTCCGTGTGGTGAAGGTACTCCCACAGTGCTGTTCGAGAGGGAGTTCCAGGATTTTGACCCAGCAACGATGAAGGATCGGCAATATATATCTAAGTCAGGATGGTGTGTGACTTGGAGGGGAACTTGGAGGTGGTGGTATGCGCCTGCTTCCCTTGTCCTTCTAGGTGGAAGAGGTCACAGGGTTTGGGAGGTGCTGCCGAAGAAGCCTTGGCGAGTTGCTGCAGTGCATCTTGTAGATGGTACACACTGCAGCCACGGTACGCCAGTGGTGGAGGGAGTGAATGTTTAAGGTGGTAGATGGGGTGCCAATCAAGCGAATCTAGTGCTCCTTCCAAGTGCTACCCCAGTGGTAGGAGAAAGTATGTTGGCAGGTTTCTGATTGTGAAGGAGGTTTCATGGGATAGACCTGCACCTCCTCGTGCTGGGTCAAGAGGCGGCTTGCAACTGCAGGCAGCATGTTTGAAAGTGCACAGGGCTGCCCACTCTTTCCGGCTACCTGCCACTTCTTCAAGCCTTAGAAGAGGCCGTCTGGCTGGGATGGATTTAGCATCCCCCTGAAAATACTCACATTCCATTAGATCCCGGGGGTTATTTTGGCTAAAGTGTGAAAACAAGTGCTAAATGGGTGCTGTGCTCATAAAAAACACCTGTTTGAAAGTCCGGATTTAGCACGCAATTTTCGGGCTAATTGATGATTATCATGATTTGAACGTGCCTGCAGGCGCTAACCAGAAACCTGCAGGTTTAGCACTCAAGTGTTGATTAGACGCAAGTTTAGTGGAGCAGTATATGTGGGCTCCTTGCACCCACTTCCACTGAAGGCGTGGAGTGATCTGGCTGGTGCACAGTGGCAGGTTTCGGGTTGCCTCAGAGACTGAGGGAGCGGGCGCACAGGTTCTCAGGTGCGGCACTGGAGGTCCTAATAAAGGAGGTCCAGAGGAGGAGGGATGTCCTGAACCTGTGGGGGGAAGAACGTCAACTCGCCCTCCTTGGTCTTTCCCCTGCACCAGCTGGTGCTGCTCTGCCTGGCCTCATTTCCTCCTCCCATTCCGCGTCCAGACCAAGGGGGATCCCTAGCAAGATGCCCATGGTCAAGCACTCCCTTTCACCTGGTGACTCCAATAAGGTGTCCAATAAGGTCGAGTAGCACAGCACTCACTCTTTTTAGGTGAAGTCTCAGAGAATTCACGACATAAATGTTGCTCGAGTGTTGGTGAAGTCTTGACAAAGTGTCTCAGAAAGTCTCCCGATGTGTTCCAGAGGTCCTCTTCGCAGCTCCAGCAGCAGTGATCATGAAATGGCGAGTGTCCCTTTAAGTGGTGAGAATCCCTTTAAGTGGTGAGTATCCTTTTAAAAGTAGCGCTTGAAATCGACATTAACGCCGTCTTTACTCTCAAACAGCTGGTCGCTGTTAGGAAAGGGCGTTAGTTGAAGCGCGAGACACCAAAATGCCGTGCAGCCTCTTTAATGAGCGCAAGCAGGCATTTTAACTGGCAATCAGCTATTTAACAAGCCTCTGGGTGGCCATTCCTAGCGCTGGCTTCAACTTCTTTACCAAGAAGGCGTCTTTCGCTAAACGTGGGCTAAACCAGCGTTTCAGCTTAAGACCCCATCTTGGCCACCTCTTTAGCGCCTAAAGTATTCAGCAAAAATCTCCCCCCCCCCCCAATTCTGAAAGAATGTCACTTAAATAAAATAAATAGTGCTATGATTGCAGAAAATGTTTATTCCTATAGAACAACAGAAGTAAGATGCCAGTAAGTCAAAAAGTACAAAATAATTCCAAACCCTGCTGACAGATGGTCAAAACTTTAATGAGTTTGAAGACCCTTGGGGTCTTCTCACAGACCTCGTATGGTCAGGTTTGGAAGCCTCCATTCTAAAGTTGGGTGTCAGGTGACAAAGCACGGCAGGAGAATGGAACCTGTCCATCTGAGGGTGCGAATGGCTATATTAACAGAATATCCAGAGCTGAAGCTAATTTAAGGCAATGTCAACACATTGATATGTAAGACACTAAATATACAATTAAGCAGAGACTGGTGAGAGCAAGCATCTTGTTTGTATTATATTTTTGGCTGGTACATCAATGTCATTGTCCAACAAACAATCTCAAGTCTAAAAATACACTTCAGTGTTTGTTTTGTTAATGCTGTGACAAAAAATAGTCCTCTGCAGAACGGCTGTATATGTGGGAGAGTGTGTGTATGTATATAGGTGTACATCTGTGTTTGTGTGTAGGTGTACATCTGTGTAGGTGTACATCTGTGTGTGTGCGTGTGTAGGTGTACATCTGTGTGTGTGCATGTGTAGGTGTACATCTGTGTGTGTGCATGTGTAGGTGTACATCTGTGTGTGTGTGTAGGTGTACATCTGTGTTTGTGTGTAGGTATACATCTGTGTTAGTATGTGTGTAGGTGCACATCTGTGTGTGTGTGTGTGTAGGTGTACATCTGTGTTTGTGCGTGTGTAGGTGTACATCTGTGTTTGTGCGTGTGTAGGTGTACATCTGTGTTTGTATGTGTGTAGGTGCACATCTGTGTGTGTGCGTGTGTAGGTGTACATCTGTGTGTGTGCGTGTGTAGGTGCACATCTGTGTTTGTGCGTGTGTAGGTGTACATCTGTGTTTGTGCGTGTGTAGGTGTACATCTGTGTTTGTAGGTGTGTAGGTGTACATCTGTGTTTGTAGGTGTGTAGGTGTACATCTGTGTTTGTAGGTGTGTAGGTGTACATCTGTGTTTGTATGTGTGTCGGTGTACATCTGTGTTTGTGCGTGTGTAGGTGTACATCTGTGTTTGTAGGTGTGTAGGTGTACATCTGTGTTTGTATGTGTGTAGGTGTACATCTGTGTTTGTGTGTGTGTAGGTGCACATCTGTGTTTGTGTGTGTGTAGGTGCACATCTGTGTGTGTGCATGTGTAGGTGTACATCTGTGTTTGTGTTTGTGTAGGTGCACATCTGTGTGTGTGCGTGTGTAGGTGTACATCTGTGTTTGTGTGTGTGTAGGTGCACATCTGTGTGTATGTGTGTGTAACTCCGGTAATCCCTGGTATACTATCAGACCACAGAGGATACAGGCTGAGGAGAGATTACAAGGATGGATATAGGACATAAGAGGAAAAAGTTTTGGGTGAAAGGGAATATCGCAGTTTCAGGTTATAAAGATCGGCTGTCATACCGAGAGATACCGGTTTGTCATACCAAGGGATACCGGCCCATCATACCAGGGGATACTGGCCCATCATACCAGGGGATACCGGCCCGTCATACCGGGGGATACCGGCCCGTCATACCAAGGGATACCGGCCGTCATACCGAAGATACCTGCCTCTTTGACCAAGCTTTTGATCATCTGTCCTAATATCTCTTTATGTGGCTCGGTGTCGATTTTTGTCTGATTATGCTCCTGTGAAGCTACGTTAAAGGCACTATATAAATGCAAGTTGTTGTTGTTGTTGAGGAGGCTGGTGACCTATGCCAAGCCCTCTGCCAATGACATTCTAACCACAGAATCTGCACAAGAGCTCCTGTGGAGAAGCCCTGCATCTCCCCATGATCTGGCTAAGATCAGGAATTCCTAATGTATTAAAATCCAAGATAAACTGCTTTCCCGCAGCTCTGGTGCAGTGCCTTGATACCAGGCCACCACCTCAGTCACTGATCTGTCCAGGTGTAAGTAACAGGCATTCACTGACAAGAGAGGCAGCACTCATTTACAAATAATTAAAGCAATATTATGAATTCTGAAAATAAATGTATCCATTTTTTAAGAAGCAAATGCATTTTAATTGATCAGAGAAGTGAATATTTTGCACTGAGCTCTTTGAAATTGCTGTGCAATGAATCACAGGGCTGTGATTGGTTTCGCAACATGTGACATGATGTCTTGTTCCCCATCAAACATCACACGTCAACACCAGCCACTGAAAAATGTTGTTCTCCCTCAAGTAGTGTAGGTGATGCTGTTTAAAACATTCTAGCAGAATATGAATCACTGGACAGCCAACATGTGACAAACCACACGAAGTGTGCAGACCGCACACCAGATCACACGGCCTGGGATCTGAATCAAACTCATTGCGTTAGAACACACGACTAATATAGGCATAGCCAATACCTTTTTGTTCAGTTATGTTGAACAAGGTGAGGGATGACAGCACTTGAGAAAAGAGTTTTTCCCCCTTTATATTGCAGAACACGATACGCTTCTAGGTTAAGTTCTGTAACGTGCACTCAAATGAGCGAGGGAGCAAGCATTTAATATAAAACTAGTAGATGTCTCATGGTGTTGCTTATGGCGAGTTGGTCATTTTATAAGAACAGAGGTTTTATGCCAAGTAATGTAACCAGGGCGGTCCTGGGAGCTGGGAGCATTTGTGAGGGAGCTCTCACGTTCTTGGAGCACTGGGAATGTGGTCTAGGGATTTGTGACTGAGAAGAATCTGGGAGCGGGAAGATGTTCGGAGCGGTAGCTTCTGGGGTCCAGTCGGACTTGTGGGGTGGGGGGGTGCGGTGCGGGGTGGTTATTTCAGAGCATTCGTTGGGGTGGGGGGAGAGGAGAGTCTGGAAGCATTGGGGATTGCTGGGAAAGGCAGTTTTGAGGTGGGCCAGGAGGCCTGTGGGAATGTGGGCCCTTCTATTGAACCATTAGAGAGGGTTCCTACCTGTCAGCCTGCTCCCCCAACCCATTCACAGTACCTTTTGCACATTCTGCTACAACCCTACTGCTTCCCTCATCATCAGCCAGTTCCCATCCTTACAGTCCCGCCTTAAAGCATTTAAGGATAAATTTCCTGTTTATTACAATTAAAGAAAAGAAAATGGGCTATGGCTACCAATTCCTAGCATACTCCAGGAGTGCAGGCATGACAATTTTCCCTTTCGTGCACTGTTAGTGACTTTTTTGACTTACATGGTCTTTTATAAATAGACATTACAATAACAAACAAAATTACCTCATAAAACACTCAAAAGTTCATTGTTCATGCACCTGAAGACAACACTTTTACTTTTTTTTTAAATCCTTAAGCCTCAAAAATGATTCAGAAGAGAGAGATTTTTAAATTAAATATACAATCAAATAAAAATGCAAGTAATTAAGAAAGAAGTTAAGATGGACAAGCAAAAAATCCACTGCGGAACCTCACCCCCCAAGATGTTCAATACATAATAGATCGATAAATGTAAGTAGCATGTAGATATAAGGGGGTTAGTGACTTTGGATGGAAAATGCAAAACTAGAGGATATAGCTACAAAACTGACACCTCAGGTGAGGCGAGAGATTAGGCCACGATTTCGCCGACTGAGTCAGGTCTGGGGCAGCCAGGGTCGGTGTCACGGTCCCAGTCTGCTGCCTACTGCAGTCCGCACTCTCCAAGTGATTTTACATTGATTGGGCTTGTTAAGCCCGCTCTGCGAGGTTCCCGGACAATTCAAAGGAAGCGGGTCTGATGACGTCATTTGATGACGCGTCATCAGCTGATTTCCTTAAAGGGGCCGTGTCCAAATTGATTTTGACAGTTGTGCTGTCAGTGTTCTACAGCATTGAGGTGCTGCAAACACTGACAAGCACTGCACAGAGGTGCACGACTGTACCCAGGCTCTCCCATGACTCCCTCCATATGCTTATGGAGGGAGTCACAGCACGCAGGGCAGGTTTTCTTTCCTTCCCATGAGCAGAAGAGACCTCCCCAGCCTGGCTGCACATTGCACAGGAGGACACAAGCAGGGATGTCATCAGGAGGACCAGGCTGCAGTGGCGCAAACCTTTCAATGATCCCAGTAGATCACGAAATGTTACTACAAAGCCACACTCAACCTCATCCTGCTGTGCCACTCATCACAGCTCCATCACTCTGCCTTCCCTACCCTACTCCTGCACATCTTTACTCACACCAACTTACCTTGTACCTCCACCCATCCCTCTCTATCTACATTATCACTTCCCCATCTCACTAGCCACCCCTCACGCTCACCCTCATCCTAGTCCAATCATACCAACTAACAACACACAAGGGTGGCACTTGGGTGGTTTAGCCAATGTTAATGTGAAGTTTCTGGTAATGTGCTGTCAAACATTGAAACCTTTATTTTCAGCACTTTGCGTTCTTGGACAGATTTGTGTGCACCTTTTAAGTGGCTTAGTGAGTTGAAGTGAATGGTGAGACATAACGGTACCCCCCACAATGGTGATGAGTGTGAAAGGAATGGCTTGGGCATTGTAGGGATGCTTTATGGTGTTGGTGTGGGATGGTGCCAACCTGGCGCATCATTTGGCATCCAGGATGTACAGCGTCAAGTGAAGTAAATCTGGCCATGGTGAGGCCATCTCTGGCGTCCCGGGCAGCAACGTGGTCGGGTGCTGATGCCCTGTGTCCCATCAGTTGATTGCGGAGGCTGGTGCTGCTGGTATGCCTGGTGATGCTGCTGTTGGGGCTGATCGTGGTGGGATTCTGAGGACCAAGGTGAGATAGTTTCAAGGGCAACAGTGCTGATGGAATAGATGGCAGGTGAGGTTGAGATGACAGAAGCGATCTGTCAATGGTGAGAGAAGTTGTTCCAATGAGGTGGCACTGGATAGAGAGTTGGCTCCAAACACTTGCAAGCTGCATAAAGCTCAATCTGGCTTCCAAACGCAGTAACCAACAGTTTCTGAGCTTTGAAAGTGAACAGCTGCAACATGGGATCTTTCATACAACTTTGACAGCTGTCAGCTCATGAGATAATTCAATGCTGAATCCACTCACGACATGCTGAGCTGACATGTTCCCCGAGCAGCGGGTAACCCATGGGGAGCACGTAAAATTGAAATGTAGGCTTAACATAACAGTTAATTGGATGTTAACAACCCATTTAATGATGTGAATTGCCTCCCCCGCTGCTTGGTGTCGGGTCTGTTCAGCGCCGACCGACCCAATACCTGGGAGACTCGCGTGGAGGCGGGTTGACAGCGGGTTCCCTACCCACTATCAATCTTTGCTATTTTGACAGCGGACCCGCCTCTGAACCCGCCCTCTGAGCGCCAGCAAAATTCAGCCCAAAGAAACATTTCCCCACAGAAGTAGGAATATGTGGAACAATTCCCAGCAAAACATTTAATGTTGTGTTGTTAACTCCTTGGAATACTGTTAACTAAATATAGGGTGAAGGATGGAATGAATATAGGTAGCTGATCAAACACTTTGTGGGACATGATGCTTCCTATGTTCCTAGGACCACGGTAGCAACATTTCACAAAATCACAAGATACATATGGCCATTCCGTAACTTGAATACTGCAAAAGGTCCCCTCGTTCTCCTGTCAAGGTTGAATGGCCCAAGTTTCTGACATTTTTACTTCTAACTCAATCCACTGATGATAAGTCTCCCAGTTCTTCTCTGAAACATCTCCAGGACTTGATTGTCTCTTGTGTCTTGTTGCCCAGAATGGGGCATGCTATTCAAGGTCTGGTCCGACCAGCACACTGTAGGTGCATCTCCTCTGACTTGTATTTCCTTGTTCTGGCTATACAGCAGTAGGAAAGGTATGATTCTGTGAGTATGACTATGTCAGGCTGTTGCTTGACTAGTTTGAGGGACAGCTCTCCCAATTTTGGCACAAGTCACCAGATGTTGGTGAGTAGGACTTTGCAGGGTTGACTGGGCTGGGTGTGCCGTTGCCGGTGCCGAGTGGTCCGTCTGGTTTCATTTTTATTATTTTGTTTTGTAGTGGTTTGTTACAACTGAGTGGCTTGCTGGGCTATTTCAGAGGGCAGTTAAGAGTTAACCACATTGCTGTGGGTCTGGAGTCTCATATAGGCCAGACCAGGTAAAGACAGCAGATTTCCTTCCCTAAAGGACATTAGTGAACCAGATGGGTTTTTACGACAAAACTGATACTAGTAACTATTCCAGATTTATTTAATTAAGTGAATTTAAATTCCCCAGCTACCAGTGGAATGGGATTTGAACTCACATCTCTGGATTACTAGCCCAGTGATATTACCACTACACTACCGTTCCTGTCTTGTTGATTGCTGCTCCACAGTGATTGGATATGTTAAAAGTGTAGAAAGAAAGGCTTCATAATGAAGCTCTAAATGTAGACAGATATTGTGGTATTTCAGATATGAACCCTTCACCTCTGCCAATTATCTCTCTGACTCATTGTTTTGAGCAGTCCTATAAAGAGACTTCTCTTGCCAGTTCTGATGAATGTTTCCACCTGAATCAGTAAATTAACTTTTTCTTTCCGTTGATTGCTGACCTATTGTGCAACTCCCCAAATTTTCTGATTTTATTTAAGGTCAGAAACTTGTCATGTGAGAAATCGCTGCCATGATACCACCTCACTCAACTTTGAAACACCAACCTGCTATATTCCACCAAGCTCGCTGTATGCATCCCACTGCTATAAAATAAAGCCATAAAAATATAAAATTACTAAATTTGAATGTTTGGGACATTCTTTCAAATGAAGAAAATAAAAACAAATAATCAAAATAAACAGGTGTGATATGGTTTTAGCCAGAACAATGTAAGCTAAAAATTAATACGGACATTCATCCAAGATAAAAACAATTACAAAGTGGGGCAACTTTACAAGGAATAAAACTGAACAACATAATCCATTCGTATGCAAATAGGAAACTAGCAGAAAGCTCCGTGGCACTTCCTAATAAAATTCTGTGGAAAGCCATTTGAACCCCCGGAAGGAACGCAAGGTGTTGCTAGTCTGTTATGTATATACAATAAAGATAAAACAGCTGTTAAAAAGAGAACTTTCATTGGTTTAGAGAGTTTTGGCAGGTACTCTGAAAGCTTTGCTCAAACTCCACTTTGTAGGTTACTATGGGAAAATTTTTCCTTTGGATCATATGAAATTCCTCCTTCTCCCTATTTTTCCCCATCTATCTCATCAGACATATCTTCACAGCACAGAGGATGGGTAATTAACCCTTTCCACCAAGACTATGCGTCAGTAGGTTGCTTGTGGCCTGGTCATGATTCTCCCTCTGATTTTCCTCCTCCTGGCGGAGCTGAGATTGGGAATTCAGAACAGTGGGAAAAATAGAATGCACGTGCCCTATTGTATGGGTATGGATACGGTTGTGTACGGGTTATATTACTGGACTAGTAATCCAGAGAATTTGAGTTCAAATCCCACCATGGCAGTTGGAGAGTTTGAAAAATCTGGAAATAAAAAGCTGGTATCAGTAAAAGTGACCATGAAGCTGTCGGATTGTCGTAAAAACCCAACTGGTTCACTAATGTCCTTTAGGGAAGGAAACCTGCTATCTTTGCCTGGTCTGGCTTATATGTGACTCCAGTCCCACACCAATGCAGTCGACTCTTAACTGCCCTCTGAAGTAGTCTAGCAAGCCACTCAGTTGTATCGAACTGCTAAACTCTTCAAGAAGAAAGCCCACCACCACCTTCTCAGGGCAACTAGGAATGGGTAATAAATGCCGGCCTTGCCAGTGATGCCCACATCCCAAGAATGAATTTTTTAAAACTGTACACTATCATTCCTACAGTGTACTGTACTATTTTCCTCTTTTTATTAGTTTGTATTCACAGATTAAAGTACTTGACAATTTATACCCCCCTCCCTCTCTCTGGGATTCTGCACTGAACGTTGAATATTCCCACTTGGGGAATCACACTACAGAGTCCAGATTCAACACTGGACACTGGATATTCCCTGCCATCTGCATGTACTGCTACAAACTTAATCTTTTTTGATGATTTTGGTCCTGTTTAGACTTTACTCACCTCTACTTAGTCTACATTATAAACAGAGATTGATGCAGAGTACAAATAATAGCTTTTCACTGAACTCCTGAATAATATAACATTCTAAACAGTCTCTCAGTACTACTTAGGGAGAAGGAGAGGCCAAGAGAGAGCACCTTCTGCAAGAAGTACTCCTCTTAGTATTTGCTTCTTCTCCTTTAGCACAATGAACATGGAATATTTCACACACATTCCTTGTGGGTTATCTAAACCCAGAGTGTCTGAGACAGTGAGAAACCATCATTTCTCCTCTAATGGTTAGATTTTTTAACTGGCACCATGGACAGCTCCCACTTTCTATGTGAACAGCGTGCAGTCTGTAGTATTCCAAACAGCTTCACCAAATCAGTCTGCTTTTCACTCAAGCCATTACCTCTTTTTCTTTCTTTATCTCAGTAAAACAGCAGGACACTCGCTTCAGCATTGAGGACATTTTGTATGAAAAGCTTCATATAAGCCCTGAAACTCTGAATAGCTTTATACATACATAAGAATAATTAGCAAAGGTATCGGGAAAAAAAATTTAAATTAAAGAAAAGCAGAAACACAATTCATAGACATATTAAAATATTTGTGACTTTTTTTCTCAATACATATAATTATTTTTTAGTGGTAAGCCCTGTCAGTTTAGCCAGAGAACACAACTGATCAAGGACTACTTTCATGTAACACTGCTATCTTAGTTTTCAATGTGGAGATAATAAGAAATTATCTGACTTAATTACACTGCAAAAGAAACCAGTGCATTAGCAGCCGCAATATTTTGCTATTGTACATTACATAAACCAGTTGCCTATAAAAGAGTCAATGCACTTCCAAAAAGTAATTCATTTTGTGAAGCACAATGAGATGTTTCAACATGATAATGTAACCAATTTATTTTTATTACGAGTTACAATAAGACTGTCTATTAGTTTGGATTGTTGAGGCTGTTTTAGCTTTTCTGTAATTTTTATTAGTCATATTAAAACAACGGTATTTTGTTCGGAGCACAGTGCCAGTGTGTCTTGACTTTGCCTCCACACTCAGCACTCCATACTGAAGTGTACTCATGTGTCCTCTCCCACCGAGTCTTTTGAGGACTCCGGTAAATTCATAAATATAAATAAACATTCACAATCAGAAATAACAATGCTTTCTTGTGTTTGTTACTTTTGTGTGTAAGACTCAACATTAGAAATGTACAATTCCAGTCAGTGCCCTGTGGTATTGCACACGGGGGGTGGGGTCAGCTTTAACGTTTGGGCAGCTGACCAGCGGAGTCCGCTGACCACCCGCTCGGTCCGGCAGAGCAATGGCCGGAACCATCTTCAGGCCCCGGCTTCATCTGAAATAGAACCCGTGAATGTCCCAACCCAAACAGGCAATCCGATGCAGCTGACTGGATTCAGGCCAGCGTAACATCAGCGGCCCAGAGGCCACTCAGCTGGCAGGAACGTGCACCCGGAGGGGGGGATGTGGTCATGATCGGGGCAGGGTTGGGTGGGGTGGGGGCGGCAGCGGCCCTCACCTTCATTGCCCATTGGGTGGTCCATAGCCCAGGATGACCATGGAGGAGAAAAATCAGATTTAAAAAAATACCCCTTTGTAAAAAAGAAAGGTGCCAGCTGAAGGTTTGCTGATCTGCTGCACTGAGAATAACAATGAGAATACTATACTCATTGGAGTTTAGAAGAATAAGAGGTGATCTTATTGAAACATATAAGATACTGAGAGGGATTGACAGGGTAGATGCTGAGAGGATGTTTCCCCTGGTGAGGGTATCTAGAACTAGGGGGCATAGTTTCAGAATAAGGGGTCGCCCATTTAAGATGGAGATGAGAAGGAATTTCTTCTCTCAGAGGGTCGTGAATCTTTGGAATTCTCTACCCCAGAGAGCTGTGGAGGCGGAGTCATTGAATATATTCAAGGCGGAGATTGACAGACATGTGAACTACAAGGGAGTCAAGGGGTATGGGGAGAGAGCGGGAAAGTGGTGTTGAGGCCAAGATTGGATCAGCCATGATCTTATTGGATGGCGGAGCAGACTCGAGGGGCCGATTGGCCTACTCCTGCTCCTGTTTCTTATGTTCTTATGTTAAATAACACTGCAGCATTACAATTGCTAGTTTTATTGTTGGAATATTAAAAGCCTCTACATTCCTGTTCCTTTTCACCTTACTTTAGATTTATATTTGCTAAGGATTATGTTCTGGTTGACCTGTAACACAGTGTCAGGAATAGCAACAAGAAATTAATCTGCTTTGAGTCCTCTCAGCATATAAAAAACATTTCAAAAGGGATTTTTGAAGATGTTTTGAAGATATTTTAAATTGTCAATTGGCTTTATTCAATGCTTTATCCAACTATCTCTGATCTGCTGTCTTTTCATGAGCACACACTGATGTTATTCCAGTAGATTGTTCATGACAGACCCCACTTGATTGGAGACAGGTACAAGGAAGCAGATAATATTGTATAATGTGTCAGATAAATAGGGTAACAGTAATCAGAATACAGGTGTACAGGTTTCCTACTTGAGCCCATAATCTAGGCTGACGCTTCAGTGCAGTACTGAGGGAGTGCTTTCAAAGGTGCCGTCTTTTGGTTGAAACTTTAAACTGAGTCTGCCCTCTCAGGTGGCCCATGGCAATATTTCAAAGAAAAACAGGGGAGTTCTTCCCGGTGTCCTGGCCAACATTTATCCCTTAACCAACACCTAAAAACAGGTTATCTGGTCATTTATTTCATTGCTGTTTGTGGGAGCTTGCTGTCCTAAATTGACTGCTGCGTTTCCTACGTTACAACTGTAACTACATTTCAAAAGTACCTCATTGGCTGTAAAGCCCTTTGGGACGTCCTGAGGTCATGAAAGGCGCAATATAAATGCAAGCTAGCATGCAGGTACAGCAAGCAATAAGGAAGGCAAATGGCATGTTGGCCTTTATTGCAAGGGGGTTGGAGTAAGGAAGTCTTGCTACAATTGTACAGGGCCTTGGTGAGACCACACCTGGAGCACTGTGCACAGTTATGGTCTCCTTATCTAAGGAAGGATATACTTGCCTTGGAGGCGGTGCAATGAAGGTTCACTAGATTGATTCCTGGGATGAGAGGGCTGTCCTATGATGAGAGATTGTGTAGAATGGGCCTATACTCTCTGGAGTTTAGAAGAATGAGAGGTGATCTCATTGAAACATACAAGATTCTGAAGAGAATTGACAGGGTAGATGCTGAGAGGTTGTTTCCCCTGGTGGAGTGTCTAGAACTAGGGGGCGTAGTCTCAGGATAAGGAGTGGGCCATTTAAGACCGAGATGAGGAGGAATTTCTTCACTCAGAGGGTTGTGAATCTTTGGAATTCTCTGCCCCAGAGGGCTATGGATGCTGAGTCGTTGAGTATATTCAAGGCTGAGATAGATAGATTTTTGGACTCTAGGGGAATCAAGGGATATGGAGATCGGGCGGGAAAGTGGAGTTGAGGTCGATGATCAGCCATGATCTTATTGAATGGCGGAGCAGGCTCGAGGGGCCGTATGGCCTACTCCTGCTCTTATTTTTTATGTTCTTATGTTCTAAGTTCTTTCTTTGCAGTACAATGGAGCAGCATAAGTGAGACCCACAGGTATGCTTAAGGCCACGGTCATGGCCTACAACACTCTAGAAGATAGAAGGCTGACAGATAGAAATCAGCCCTCTTATAAAGGGCTGCACTTGTAAGCCAGTCCTGCTGGCTTTGGCCACATGTAATGGGAATGCACTGCAGTTCTCCGCCACCGGCGGGCACCTAAATGTGGCAGCACTGGTGCAGGCACCTGATTTAAGTAAATGACCAGACCCCAGAAACTCCAGCCGGGTCAGGCTCTCGTCCCACCAACAGAGCGCGATTCCTGCTCCACCACAGTCACAGTGGAGGATCGAGAATGGGAATATTCAGATCCAAGGTGTTTTTACATTGGAATGAAAGGGCCAATTTCCTCTAATGCACCTTTGTACAGCCATTTACAATCCGCATTAACCAGCCCTGAGAATATTTATACTTTATATGTATATTTTAATTTATAGAGTACACAGCCATATCAGTTGTGACTGAGCTACCACTACCACGTCAGAATATTCAACTACTTCTAGTAAGAAGTCAAAGGAAATTGGGGATTTATGGGGATAGCCTCAGGATTGAAGGCTACCCTTGTTCTCGCAGTAAGATTGCAAGTATCCACAGGACGGCTTTTGATACAAGACAATAAAAATTGAAAACCACCACTAATCTGAATAAGCAGCCAGCAGGCAATACTGAGCCCAGCAGTAAAGGCTCAGATGCCTTCTTAACAGATAGCTTGAGTTTAATTTGAATTTTGACTAAAGCATTGCTGTGGGCCTCAAGCTATTGCCGTGCCCATTTTATGGGGCAGTGCTAACAGCTTCTTCATCAGCAGCCATTTCCTGAACACTTTTGCTTTGGAAGATGAAATTCTATCTCAGCTCTCAAAGGATTATTTCCCCGATCGTTTCCTCCGCAGTGGTGGAGCCGGTGGGGGGTCGGGTGGGGGGGGGGGGGTGGGGGCGGTCGTGGCCCCTCAACCATTTTGAGGTCAGACTACGCGGCTTTGGAGGACTGCCTCTGTTTTACTCCCAGGAAACTCTGTCAGCCGTTTTTGGCCTCAATGTTCGGTATACCCCAGCAAGGAAGCAACTCCTTGAGGACAGGAAAGGAGGGAGAACATTGGTGAGGAAATAAAAAGGTGTAATCAGTGACGTTACTGGCAGTTGCAGGGTAGAATGTTCACGCGGGTTGTCCTCACTCCTTCTCAGTACACCTCAAAATGGACTTTATTCAAAAACATTCTTGTTATACTAACTAAATTTTAAAAAATATTTCAGATCACTTTCCACTAGCATCCCTTCTTTTCTCTAATTTTATCTTTGGGCATTTTCATATCATGCATGGGCACTGGTCTATCAACCATGTCAGAAAAGGAAATCATAAGAACATAAGAATTAGGATCAGGAGTAGGCTATATGGGCCCTCGAGCCTGCTCCGCCATTCAATAAGATCATGGCTGATCTTCGACCTCAACTCCACTTTCCCGCCCTATCCCCGTATCCCCTGATTCCTCTATAGTCCAAAAATCTAATTATCTCAGCCTTAAATACCTTTGGCGCAGAGAATTCCAAAGATTAACAACCCTCTGATTGAAGAAATTCCTCCTCATCTCAGTCTTAAAAGGCCGACCCCTTATCCTGAGACGATGCCCCCTAGTTCTAAACTCTCCAGCCAGGGGAAATCTCTCAGCATTTATCCTGTCAATCCGCTTCAGTATCTTATAAGTTTCAATGAGATCACTTTTCATTCTTCTAAACTCCAGAGAGTAGAGGTCCAATCAAGAGGGACGTCATTCAGCCGCTGACTGATACCAAATTAACCTGTAATTTATGCAAATATTTTAGAAAAATGGGTTCAAACAAAACTAAAACTTTTTTTGAGGACATGATCCTATGTTTTTGAGGTATTTTCTCTCCTGCTCTTTTCCTGTGTCTCCCACACCACTCACTTTCCCCAAAACAATGGACAGGCTTCGGTCAATGTCAGTCTAAAACAAGCCAATAGGAGGTCTAAGGGAGCCAGCTCCAAGCAAGTCAGCCTCTAACTTTCCTGTGTACTAGTCTATCACTGTATGGGCACAGCCAAGATTGGATGCATGCCACATGGGGAGCCATGGGTCTCTCCTGCCACTTTCTCCCCCACCCCCTCCACCCCCAATACAACATGTTGGAGCTCCACTGTGCCAGCCACCATTCTTATTGTTTGTTCTGGGGATGTGGGTGACACTGCCTATACTGCATTTATTGCCCATTCCTAGTTGCCCTGTAAAGGTGATGGTACACATTCTTCTTGAGCCGCTGCAGTCCTTGTCGTGATGATGCTCCCTAGATGGTATTACGTAAGGAATTCCAGGAAATTTACCCAGCAATGATGAAGGGACGGCGATATATGTCCATCGGGATGGTGTGTGACTTGGAGAGGAACCTGGAGTTGATGATGTTATCGGTGTCCAGTTTTACGTTTGATGTATTGCATTTCTTTTTTAAATCTTGTGGGCAGTTATGGGCTGGATGCAAGATCCACTGAGCTGCCTGGTCTTGCTAATAGGGTTTCTGATGGCCCTTGAACCGTAATAGGAATTCTGTTAGTTAGGAAGGTATTAAGGATTACAGCTGGCAGCATCTGTCCATACAGATAGGAATGTGCTTAGGGCCGGATCAATGTATAGTACAGCAGTGTCGCAGTATATACACTGGTTTAGCTAAAGTACTAACCAGAAAACACAATTCTATAACACACTTTTGTAATACAGCAGCACCAACAGATTTGAACATTAACAAAACGTCTATTTCTGGAGGCAACAACATTGGGAACTTTGACATAAGCCTCAACAAAGTATTTTAATGCACATGATGCTGACATTCCTACGGCAGGATGTGTTAGAGAAATGATGACAAGCCTATTTATCTCCAGCTGGATTGTAAACTCTATCACTACACTGTAACCCCTCAGACAATTGCTATATCTCCTCTCTATCCCAAAATCCCCAGTGCTGACAGACAGTGATAGCAATATATGGTCCCTGGAACTCATTGGATCAGGCACACTTGATTCCTCAATTACACAACATCATTGCTCTTCATCTGCCCAGTGTCTTGGGCCTTACTGAATACACAAAAGGTCAGCTCACTCTCTGACCACCAGTATTCAATCTGTAATTTACTAAAGATATTTATCCTTCCTTCAGGTTTAGCGTGATGAAGCTTTCGGTCTTTCAAAATCCCAAGTCATTGTGTTGGGGTCTCTCTCATTTTAATGTAACTCTAGTCTTACTGTGGTTCATTCAATGCAGGAACTCAATTGAATACTATAGGTAGTTAAATGGAACGTGGGATTTGTGTGCTGTGCTGTGGACTGAAAGACCAGGGTTCCGACCTCAGCCTCAGCTGACATCCGTACTCAGGTTTCCTCCGAGGTAACAAGTAACAGATGCAGCTCCGGGTGAAACTGGCCATAAGAAGGAACAGAAAATTGGCTGGAGATGTGGCGATGTCCTTCCAGTCAATCCAGAGCAGACGGGCCGAGAGACAGAGAGAATACTGAAAAATGAAATAAAGTTCATAGAGAAAGGAGTTTTTCTGTAATAATTATTCTAATAATTGGGGAATCAACATATTCTAATGCACGAAGATGCTGAACTCCTTGTCATTCACCAATAGTCTCGAAGGCTCTGAGCTCCTGCATTACTTTGTGTCGCCAAGCCAATATTCCGTGAGCTCTTCAATGATAACCTTGTGGAGGAGATGGTTAAGAATAATGATACACGTACGTGCATATAATATAAAAATGGATACTGGTAGGTGGGAGAAGATTACCGGCAGTAATCCGGTCTCAGGCTTCAAATGAGTAACAAACTGCTCGAGGTTTGTTCTCACTGCTTGTGACAATATCTGAACCCCCTCAGTTGGATGCTTGCCTTATAATCCACTCCCACCCACCCACCCAGTGTTCGCTGTACCACTGTGTTTCTCGTGACAGTGCCGCATCTTGTTACAGGGACGGGATCACAAAGCAGCTCATACACCGTGTTTCTCTCGTGGCTAAATGTCCGCAGAGATTAATCTGTGGTTCACTTGCTCTGCTCCGAATAAAAAAATACTGTGCCGAGGTCAGACACTTTAGGGATTAAGAATGACACGCACAAAGAAAGTAAATGAAGCATCACCCCTCAGGTAGAAAGTAAGTTTCAGTCCTTTAATATCCTGACGAATGCACCATTAACCCAAAAAGCTAGTATGCAGTCGTCCCGCCTGAACTATACAATCACAAATTAAATTAAATCGAACCACGATTCAAACAGAGGCAACTCAAACCATTACTAGGTCTTCATTAAACTGGTAATTCCCGCTGAGTTCTACACGGCTTACTTTACACTGCGCTGTTTTATTGATCATTCTAATTCGGAAAGTCAGCTTGCCACTCAGATTCCATTAGGGTCTGCACCACACAAGATGGTTGTTGAGTGTGTAAATGAAGCCTGCTCATAGTTGTTTACATACTCATGACCTACTGCTTCCATTTCATAGCTGCTTGAATTTATTTAGCAAATGCGGTCAGTATATTACAGTAGTCTGCATATTACAGTGTAGTCAGTATATTACAGTAGTCAGCATATTACAGTGTAGTCAGTATATTACAGTATAGTCAGTATATTACAGTAGTCAGTATATTACAGTGTAGTCAGTATATTACAGAAGTCAGTATATTACAGTATAGTCAGTATATTACAGTAGTCAGTATATTACAGTAGTCAGTATATTACAGTGTAGTCAGTATATTACAGTATAGTCAGTATATTACAGAAGTCAGTCTATTACAGTATAGTCAGTCTAGTACAGAAGTCAGTATATTACAGTAGTCAGCATATTACAGTATAGTCAGTATATTACAGTAGTCAGTATATTACAGTATAGTCAGTATATTACAGTAGTCAGTATATTACAGTGTAGTCAGTATATTACAGTATAGTCAGTATATTACAGTAGTCAGTATATTACAGTGTAGTCAGTATATTACAGTATAGTCAGTATATTACAGTAGTCAGTATATTACAGTGTAGTCAGTATATTACAGAAGTCAGTATATTACAGTGTAGTCAGTATATTACAGTATAGTCAGTATATTACAGTAGTCAGTATATTACAGTAGTCTGTATATTACAGTAGTCAGTATATTACAGTAGTCAGTATATTACAGTATAGTCTGTATATTACAGTAGTCAGTATATTACAGTAGTCAGTATATTACAGTATAGTCTGTATATTACAGTAGTCAGTATATTACAGTATAGTCAGTATATTACAGTAGTCAGTATATTACAGTAGTCTGTATATTACAGTGTAGTCAGTATATTACGGTATAGTCAGTATACTACAGTAGTCAGTATATTACAGTATAGTCTGTATATTACAGTATAGTCAGTATATTACAGTAGTCAGTATATTACAGTATAGTCAGTATATTACAGTAGTCAGTATATTACAGTAGTCTGTATATTACAGTAGTCAGTATATTACAGTATAGTCAGTATATTACAGTAGTCAGTATATTACAGTAGTCTGTATATTACAGTAGTCAGTATATTACAGTATAGTCTGTATATTACAGTAGTCAGTATATTACAGTATAGTCAGTATATTACAGTATAGTCAGTATATTACAGTATAGTCAGTATATTACAGTAGTCTGTATATTACAGTATAGTCAGTATATTACTGTATAGTCAGTATATTACAGTATAGTCAGTATATTACAGTAGTCTGTATATTACAGTATAGTCAGTATATTACAGTATAGTCAGTATAATACAGTAGTCAGCATATTACAGTATAGTCAGTATATTACAGTATAGTCAGTATATTACAGTAGTCAGCATATTACAGTATAGTCAGTATATTACAGGAAGAGAGTGTTTGAAGACCAGGACCTCAAACCCGGCACTAAGCTCATGGTCTACAGAGCAGCAGTGATACCCGCCCTGCTGTATGCCTCAGAGACATGGACCATGTACAGCAGGCACCTCAAAGCACTGGGGAGGTACCACCAACGCTGCCTCCGCAAGATCCTGCAAATCCATTGGCAGGATAGGCACACCAACGTCAGTGTTCTTGCTCAGGCCAATATCCCCAGCATTGAAGCTTTGACCATGCTCGATCAGCTCCGATGGACAGGTCACATCGTCCGCATGCCCGATACGAGACTCCCAAAACAAGCGCTCTACTCGGAGCTCCGGCACGGCAAGAGAGCCCCAGGTGGGCAGAGGAAACGCTTCAAGGACACCCTCAAAGCCTCCTGAAAAAGTGTAACATCCCCACCGACACCTGGGAATCCCTGGCCCAAGACCGCACAAAGTGGAGGAGAAGCATCCGGGAAGGCGCCGAACACCTCGAATCTCTTCGCCGGGAGCAAGCAGAAGCCAAGCGCAGGCAGCGCAAGGAGCGCACGTCAACCCAAGCACCCCACCCACCCGCCCCTTCAACCACCGTCTGCCCCACCTGTGACAGAGACTGTAGGTCCCGCATTGGACTCATCAGTCACCTGCGAACTCATTTTTAATGTGGAAGCAAGTCATCCTCGGTTCCGAGGGACTGCCGAAGAAGAAGATATGACAGTCGTCAGTATATTACAGTATAGTCAGTATATTACAGTAGTCAGTATATTACAGTAGTCAGTATACTACAGTATAGTCAGTATATTACAGTATAGTCAGCATATTTCAGTAGTCAGTATATTACAGTATAGTCAGTATATTACAGTATAGTCAGTATATTACAGTAGTCAGTATACTACAGTATAGTCAGTATATTACAGTAGTCAGTATATTACAGCACAATCAGTAACAATTCGTAACTAAAAAAGGAAGAGTGAGTGGTGAAAATTGGAAATAAAAAATTGAAAATGCTGGCAATGCACAGCAGGTTGGTCAGCACCTGAAACATAAGAAGTCAGTAACTGCAGCAATATGTTGTTCTAAGCTAGCAAATCCTAAACAAATGATTGAGTGAAAACCGATCATGGATGTAAGGAGCCAGTACAATGAAACCTTCTTCCGATTCCCTTCCTTGGCACCAACACTACATCTTGGGCAGCAATGTTTTGCAACACATCCTCCGAAGGGTTTTGTTCAGGGAAGTGATCCATAAATTAAAAAGTAATATTGTATGTTTGATTCAGGAAAACTCAGTTCTCAGAAGTGACTGGTGGATGTACCTTCTCCCTGAAGCTGTGATTTCAAATGCCAGTCTGTCTGAGAACGGCGTGCTTTTTCCTGCCCTCTTGTGTTTCAATGTGCTCTGAAGAGAATTTGATAATCAAACCACTTTTCTTTCTTGGCATATTTGGCATGTAGTTGAAAACTCTCACAAGAAAATTAATAACCGGAATGTCATGTCTATAGCAGACCCTCCGTCTTTTTAAATAAGTAATTTTGGATGAATTTCATTTTAAATGGTGCAGGCCAGTTTTTCTTGGACATGTTAATAGCAGTTAATGCAGGTCTGTGACAACTTCTGCCACCAACTTTGAAGTATGGTACCATGTTCAAACGCTGTGACAAGACTTCAAGATCCACTTAACATTTGAAGCTCTGAATTTCCTTTGAGCTTCCAAAATTCACACTCGGATCTTATTTTGAGTGATTAAAACAATATTTGCCCTACTACCCCAGTGACTCACGTCAGCTTATCCCAGCTCAGGGAGATCACAGGGGCAATCTCCAATTACATACTGAGCGAGCTGGTCGCAGACAGAGTGGTGCAAAGATTCTTAGCACCCCTGAGTTAGGGAGAGGAAATTGGAAAAGGATCCTCCTCTTGATCACTATGCATTGCCCCTCCTAGTTGAATGTGCGCATTGGGGGTGAATTTCCTCGAGACTTCTCCTGTCGTAAACTCGGCGGGAGTTACAGCGGTGGAGCGGGGAAGTCCCGAGAAATTCACCTGCAGTGTTTTGTGTTCCCTTATAATGCTCATACTTATCTCTGTAAAATACTATAAAATTCTGTCCAGCAAATGCTTTGGTTTCTCTTCAGACCTTTACTATCCTTGTGTAAAACAAGAAACTAGATTCGGTTAAATCCAGAGAGACATAGATGACTTTACCGAGAAATGTTGTGGTCGTTTCAGATAATTTGCACATCTGTGCAACACATCCTGTTTAGCCAATCGCTCGGCGATTCAACTGAAACAAAAGGAGCAAACACTTAAAAACATACTGTACACACAGAAATTAAACTGCTGGCTCTTTTTAAAAACACACACACACACATTTTCAATGAGAAAATATATGCACAGAAGGAATTTCTGGAAAGCCAAAAGTATAATTAAACTGGTGCATGGAATCACAATTATATTTGTTAAAGAAAAATCACAAACTGAAATCTGTATTTACTTAAAAAAATGAGTTTTGTTGTAAAAAATACTATCAATAGCCATTGTCGAGCAGTTGAACTGTGTTTATTCTCAGTAATGGCACCTACATTTGATTAATGTTTCTGACACGCTGATATAAAAGTGCTGGCGTCACTGGGTACTGTACCTGAACAACCTTTGACTTGGCCTGTCTCTTCACAGAAAGAATAGTCGCTACTAGCAGGCACATACAAGACTCCTGACCCTACAGCCACTCACCCATACCCTAACGAAGTCACACCACCACCTCCTGACGTCACGATCCATTCAATAATGAGCAACAACATCAAGGCTTTTCAGTTTTAATGACAGTAATTAAGAGAAAGTGTCATGAAGGACGATTGCCTATCAAACTAGTAATATGAAAAACAACATCTGTAAGAAGTGACAGCAGCTTCCATGTATCCCTTTTATTTAGTGACACTGATCAGTGCAAGAGATAGCCTGCACATACAAAAATGAAATAAGGCTTCTCAGGTGTTCGGCTACATCCATTCATATGTGCCTGGATGGAATTGGAGGCAATTCAAAACTAGGGCTGCCCACATACTGATTTTTGATCTTAGTTTGGTCATCAGGAAAGTCCAGTATGAAGGTGAGGTGCTTATTCTAGATAAAGGAAGGGAAACTCTAAAGGTACAACCATGCCAGGCTGCTCCCAGAAAACTTCCAGTGGCTCATTACAGACCAACATTGGCAAAAGCCTGGTAATAGGTTAGCCCACTCTCCCAGTCCAGGAACGGTACCAAGACAAGAAAACCTTAACAAAAATTATAGTGAAATAGCAGTTTATAACAAGATGATTGTAACACACAGCCATTTTGTGAAGCCCTTTTTTTAGTAGGACAATACAATTGGACAATGATGACACACCTATACACATGCTCCTTTCCGAGTCCTCAAGTAGCTAAACAGACACTTAACCGATGTAACTGATGAAAGGTTTGTTGATCTACATACGGAGTGCCCTCACCATCAACTCCACATCCCCGTGCCTGGCCATTGTCTCCGGCTGAACCAGAGGGCTGGATTTTCAATGACCCGTGGAGTCGGGTTTGGAGGCGTGTGGGGGGGGTTAAAGTTGCAGATTCGGGGGTCCCAACCCCATCCCGACTCCAACACGCCTCCATGCAATTTTGACAAAATCGGTCGTGGGGTTCCCGACTCCATCCCGCCTCCAAGAGGCGGGAGAGGCCCTAAAGCCCTTAACAAGCCCTAAATTGGCTCTGTAATGCCATTTTGAAATGTTTTAGCTAGTTTAACCCTTTTCTGACGTGAAGTACGCCTGATGTGAAACACGCCAGTGAAACCTGGCGGGAGCACAAGTGGATAGCTGACTATTACAACGGAGATGTGATGTATTGTGATGAAGGTAGTAGTAGTATTAGGTCTGAAAGTCGCCTCTGATGCTGCTGCATTGAATGTCTTCAGAGACTGCCGGGGCTTTTGGAGGACCTGGATGGAAAAAAAAAATCTCTCTCTCTCTGAGCTGCTGCTCATTTTGCATCCAGGTCCACTCTCTGAGAACAGGCAGTCTCTCTGACCTACAATGATGACATCATCAGAGGCGACTTTCAGACTGAAACCACTAATTGGTTCATGGGTTCCCACATGCTGGAACTCAATTGCCCAATTAAGTGAAAATTACATCAATCTCCCACATCCAATTTCAGGCGGGTGGATAACACGAAATGTGGATGACACAACCCCAACCTGACCCCAAGACAAAATCCAGCCCAGACTGTTTGTATCATTGCTCCCCTGGCTGGCCTGCTATTTCCACCCTCTTTAAACTCCAGGTTAGTCAAAACTCTGCTACCCATATCCTATCACTCAGCTCTCTCTGGCCTACCTTGGCTCCTGGTCCCCCAATGCCTCAAATGCATGAATTATCTTCCTTGTGTTTAAATCCCTCCACAACTTTGCTCCTCTTTATTGCCATTACGTCCTCCAGCCCTACAACACCCCCGAACTCTCCATTCCTCTGACTCCAACCTCTTGTGTATCTCCCTCGCCTCACCCTCCCTTGACAGCTGTGCCTTTCCCAGATTCCCACAAAGTGAACTTTCTCAGAATGCTGTTACTTTCAGATTGTAATGGCAGAGTTTTACAGAAGTGGACAATGTCAGCTCAGCTCCGTGATGTCCTGCAGCTTGACTATGATTAGCAGCGTTGATGTTTCTCATATTGGATTGAATTTACCCCCATTATACACAGTGGTATTCTCTAACCCTGTTGGTGCTGTCGTGGGTAATTCTCATATTTAACACTTCGAAGCACTGTACTGATCATGGCTATGATAAAAGCTGAGATAGAAATGACAGAACCTAATGGCCGAGAAATTCGTCCGCCCCGATCTACCTGCATGAACTGGGCACAGGGAATGATCCCTGCACCTGAGCGGTTGGGCCCGAGGTGCACCCGATATTGGGCCTTGGACTTCATTTAAATGAGACAGGGGAGCTGCCGAAACCTGCTGGGCTTCCCCAGGCAGCTCGCCGGCGAAGAGGCTTTGAATCTTGGGCTGCTGCATCGCCAGCAACGGCCTCGGGTAAGTGCCTAAAGGGGAAGGGAAGACGATCGAGAGGGAGGCAACCAGGAGAGAGAGGGGATTGTGAGGGGGCAATCGGGAGGGCGGGTGTGGGGTGCGAGCCGTGGCCGTCAGCGGCCCATGGTTTCCTTTGCTGCCATGGTTTTACCAGAGTCCCCATGTACACGCTCCAACCGAGTTTCTCTTCTCAGATCGGAGACAGAGATAGTTGAGAGCTCAGCAGGCCAGGCAGCATCCGTGGAGAGAGAAACAGAGTTAACGTTTCAGGTCTGGGACCCTTCATCAGAACTGTTGAGAGCTGTCGTTTTGCTCTTCTGCATTTTGCTGAGGAAGCTATGCCACACAGTTGGAGCAGCACAGAGCCTCATCATTGAGTGATGAACTTCACTTTGAATTCAGATGCAAAAATCCACGCAAAAACAAGGGAGACAGGAGCGTGGGTGATAGTAGGTGCATGAAAATGAGAAGTGTGTGGATTCTGTTGCTTGAGGAACAGCATCTCTTTACACTGCAGACCCTCATCTCTTTTATCTTGTAGATTTGCAGATTGAATGTAAATTGTAATGAATGTTAAAAGGAATATACTTTTCAGTTGAAAGATCCAGCTGCCACCGGGGGTGGGGTGGTTGCTGATGAATCACCACTTCTACTGGTTTGGCATCTTTTCTGAATTCCATAGGTGAATTATCGAGATTGCATGCCCCTCAGTCTCCGGCTAACGTCCCTGAGCAAGGTGCAGATTAGAAAAGCAACAGCACCGTCCTCTCTCCATCCTCAGTCCTTCTCTGGAAAAGGAACTTGGTCCATCAGAACGTAGGAACATGCGTATGTTCAGTAAAGCAAGTGGACAATGCCTGTCTGAAATAAAACCTCGTGTTCTGATCATATCATTTACAAACGTTCATTTATTGTGAATTTATAGTGGAATCAGAGCAATGTTTATTTTTCTAGCAAAGCCCCTCACATCCATTTGATATCTTCCACCCCCTCACCCCGAGGTGAAGTATAAAAGGGGCAGAGTTTTCACTCTGATAGTCTAATTCTGCTTCAGAACCCTCACCTCTTTACTGTGGAATTATTCAGAGGAAATAAACCAGAAGTTTACAGAACCACTGCCGATACCTCCAGACACATAAGCCACACTGAATTTCTTCCCATTCCCCACCCCAAATCTAAATCCTCGGGGAAATTGTATGGAGTTAGGTTCCTGTGGATTTGGACTAGTGGAGTACTTTAGAGACACAAAGTATAAATGGACTGTTATTCGAGTGAGAGTCCTGTAATGCTATGCATAATTAATCAGAGCTGGGCTGTCAGATTTTGATGACAGATTGTGCCGCTTTGTGAATAGAAGACCCTGTAAGTACAGCTCCAATTCCTGTAATGATCTTCAGTGCAAAGACTAAATTACCATAATGCTGCGCAGTGAACTGTGTCCAGGTCTGAACAATCTGCAGAGAAACAGCAATCAAGATTCAGATCCCACTGAAAATGCTAATGTTTTCTCCTCACATATTTCAGGCCCATCTCGCTTCTGAAGCTGTGACAGTTTGGCATGATGCAGTAAGTGCAGAACGGATGAGTGTCACTAATACATGCCACTGCCTTAACCAGGGCTGTGATTGCGTCATTAAAAGGGAGGGAGTAACGTCAGAGAGTTCAGAGGCTGCTCATGAATTAGCAATTAACTTCATTTCTGTAAATTCCTTCAAATCACCATGTAATTAGTTTACAGGAGCAATGTCATCTGAGTATAGAAGATTAAGGGGTGATCTAATTGAGGTATTTTAGATGATTAGACCAGTTGATGGGATAGATAGAGAGAAATTATTTCCTCTGGTGGGAGAGTCCAGAACAAGGGGACATAACCTTAAAATTAGAGCGAGGCTGTTCAGAGGTGATGTCAGGAAGCACTTCTTCACACAAAGAGCAGTGGAAATCTGAAACTCTTTCCCCCAAAAAGCTGTTGAGGCTGGAGGTCAAATGAAAATTTCAAAACTGAGATTAATAGATTTTTGTTGGGCAAGGGCATTAAGGATTGCAGCACCAAGGCGCGTTAATGGAGTTAAGATACAGATCAGCCATGATCTAATTGACTGGTGGAACATGCTCCAGGGGCTGAATGGCCTACTGCTGTTCCTATGTTCCTATTTTCCAAATCAAAGTTTAGAATGTCCTATGACGTGAAGGATTCCATCAAGGACTGTTTTACTTTAACAGCAACCTTATTCTAAATCTCAAATAAATGTTTACTCTGTTGAGCTATTTTGGAAAGTATAATAGTGTAGATTTTACGACTGGGGTTCAGACCAAGTGAGAGCTCAGCAGTGCATGAATTTCACACAGGCAGCATCATAACTCCGACCCCTGCGCAAAATCCTAGTGTTACCATCATTAAAATAACAGGTGCATGCTCCAGGTGTGGGGACTGCCTGCGACTGGTAGCTCGCCAAAGAACGGGAAATTGTACATTGCCGCAGGATTGAAAGACCTGCAAGAATCCTGTAACTTAAAACTGGGGACACAAGCAACCCTTTATCAAAATAAATGCCTGGAATACATTAGGCTGTGGAAAGGCCCAGTTCTCTGATGGGGCCATCAAGATTCCTTTCAAGGAAGTGAGGCAGTGGAGGGAATCCCACTTTGGTAGTGAGAGCCTGAGATTTGCAAGAAGATTAGCCCAATCGGAATGATGCATTTTTGTTCAATATAACATGGTATTGGCTTCTTACTTGCTGTCATAGTACACGCATATGAAAAGATGCCTTATTTATTTTGATATAAATAAATTGTTTTGCCTGGACCAGGTGTCCAAGGAAGGAATCAATCATTTAATTCAAATGCAAATGTCTTGTGGGATTGATTCTTCAAAAACAGCAACAAGCACTTTTAGATACACACATACATTTGATTGAAAGCTTCGTTTTGTACTTAATGAACAGTTATTTAAATTGTGCCTGGTCATTTTTTGGAAAGCATTTCTCAACCTGTCTTGTTCGAATTGGAGAGACCATGTGAAGCATTCAGGGAGAAATAGGCCTGAGAGGTTCCATGGATGGTGATAATGAACCGCCGCATAAGAATATTATCTACATTATAGTTTAGCACAGCGATCATGACTATTTGCTATTTTGTATGTACTTGTGAAGATAGTTAATGTTAATAAATACAGTAAACTCTACAGTGCATCACTGCTAATGTTCAGCTTGTTCTACATTTGATGGGCAATTAAAGCTTACATAGTCTAGTTAAGTGTTTATTCCCACTGTGTGTCTGAACGGTTTCCCGCCCAGAAGTACAAGTTCCCCCTCAGATCTTCCACTAGGCCCCTCCGAAAACACACAGGGCCGGGCTGCCCACACAATACCGGAATTGATGCAGCCATCCTGGGAAGTAACCCTGAGAAGTTGCTGTTGACATACAGCAGCCAACCATCTCACACACTCCAGCCATGAAGTAGTACCTAGAAGAAGCTAGGAGAACTTAAATCACCCACGGTCACCAAGGGAAAGCATCATGGTAGCAAGCAGTACCTACACACAAACAATGATTGATATTAAAATATGGTTGCACGACAGTTCTTTGTGCTAAGAGTGTTCTTGCCAAGGCTTGGGAGCTATTTCATCAGGTGGCACAAATGACAGAACTGTGAGTTGCATTGAAAAGGAAATACACAGTAAGTGAATGCATATGTGCAGAGCACATGAGAAGATGTAGATAGGGATGTTATTATTGTGGACACTTTTCTAAATTAAGAGGTCTCCTGAATGGAATTTCATAAATTTCTCACAGCTGTCACCACAACATTTCTGCAGCTACTGATCTGCTCAACGACACCCTCACCTCTACCATTGATGTCCTAGTCCCAATTAAAACCATTACTCTCTATCACCCTAGTCGGTCCCCCTGGTACAGCCCTCATCTCCACTCCCTTAAGTCCAAGAGAGGCAGACTTGAACGGATATGGCGGACAATTGGTTTAGCCATTCACCGCCAGATCTGGCTGGACCACATAAAACACTATCGGGTCCTGCTTTCGTCTGCCAAAACTGCTCACTATTCCAGAATTAACCAAGAATGCAAAGATAACCCCCGGCTTCTTTTCTCTATTGCAAACTGTCTTCTTAAACCCCTCTCCCCTGTCTCCTCCACCCTCATCTCCAACAACAAGTGCCATGCACTCATGGACTTCTTTGTCACTAAGATTGAGACCATCCGATCATCTGCCTCTGCCACGTCCCTCCCTTCCCTTAGCCCACCGGGCCAAATTTCCTCTAAGGTTCCCCCCTGCCCTAGCCCTGAACTCGCATCTGTCTCTAGTTCTCTCCTATCTCCACTCATGCCCTCTCTGAACTCATTTTGTCCATGAGACCCACCTCTTACTCCCTCAACCCTATTAGGGATGTGCAATAAATGCTGGCCTTGCCAGCGACGCCCACATCCTAGGAACAAATTTTTAAAAATTCCCACTAAACTGCTGATCATCCAACTTCCCTTCCTGGCTCCCATGTTAGCTAGTACTGTCCCCCTCTCCTTCAAATCTGCAGTTATCATCCCTCTCCTCAATAAAACAACCCTTGACTCCTTCTGTCCTTGCAAACTACCGTGCCATCTCCAACCTCCCTTTCCTCTCCAAAGTCCTTGAACATGTTGTTGCCTTCCAAATCCATGCCCATCTTTCCCGGAACACCATGCTTGAATCCCTCCAATCAGGTTTCCGCCCCTGCCACTGTACCGAAAACGGCTCTTATCAAAGTCATAAATGACATCCTATGTGACTGTGACAAAGGTAAACTATCCCTCCTCATCTTTCTCGACCTGTCTGCAGCCTTTTATATGGTTGACCATACCATCCTCCTCCAACGCCTCTCCACCATCGTCCAGCTGGCTGGGACTGCACTTGCCTGGTTCCATTCTTATCTAATTGTAGCCAGAGAATCACCTGCAATGGCTTCCCTTCCTGTTCCCACATCATTACCTCTGGTGTTCCCCAAGGATCTATCCTTGGCCCCTCTTATTTCTCAGCTACATGTTGCCCCTCAGCGACATCATGCGAAAACACACCTTCAGTATCCACATGTAAGCTAACAACACCCAGCTCTCTTGACCCTTCCACTGTCTCTAAATTGTCAGACTGCTTGTCTGACATCCAGTACTGGATGAGCAGAAATTTCCTCCAACTAAATATTGGGAAGAACGAAGCCATTGTTTTCAGTCCCCACCACAAACTCCATTCCCTAGCCACTGACTCCATCCCTCTCCCTGGCAACTGTCTGAGGCTGAACCAGACTGTTCGCAACCTTGGTGTCATATTTCACCCCGAGATGAGCTTCCGACCACATATCCGCGCCATCACGAAGACCGTCTATTTCCATCTCCAGAACATCACTCGACTCCGCCCCGCCTCAGCTCATCTGCTATTGAAACCCTCATTCAAGCCTTTGTTACCTCTAAACTTGACTGTTCCAACACACCCCTGGCTAGCCTCCCACGTCTGCCCTCCGTAAACTTTAGATCATCCAAAACTCTGCTGCTCATGTCCTAACTCGCACCAAGTCCCGTTCACCCATCACCCCTGTGCTTGCTGACCTACATCGGCTCCCAGTTAAGCAACGCCTCGATTTTAAAATTCTCCTCCTTGCTTTGGCCTTGCCCCTCCCTATCTCTGTAATGTCCTCCAGCTCCACGACCCTCCGAGATATCTGCGCTCCTCTAATTCTGGCCTCTTGAGCATCCCCAATTTTAATCGCGCCACCATTGGAGGCCGGGCCTTCTGCTGCCAAGGCCCTAACTCTGGAATTCCCTCCCTAAATCTCTCCGCCTCTCTTTCCTCCTTTAAGATGCACCTTAAAACCTACCTCTTTGACCAGGCTCTGCCCTAATATCTTCTTATGTGACTCGGTGTCAAATTTAGTTTTATAACGCTCCTGTGAAGCACCTTGGGAAGTTTTACTACATTAAAGGTGCTATATAAATATAAGTTGTTGTTGCTGTCAACAGCTTCTCTTCCTCAGCATCTCCAGTCTGCTCCTGATCCTCTTGGTGCACCTGGGTGCCTTCCTCCACCAGGGCCTCCATAATGATCCCTCTTTGCAAGGCAAAGTTGTGCAGCATGCAGTACACTGCTCAATATCTTAGTCAGACTACAGTATATTGCTGGATCAATCCAGACACCAGAAGCACTGCTTCAACATGCTAATGGTGTGCTCTGGTGGATGCATGGACTTATTATACGTGAGTTCAGTTCATGTCCTGGGATACTGCAGTGATGTCAGGAGCCATGGGGGCTGAGAATAGCTTTGATTGCCCAGGGGGCATCCTGAGACTTTTACAGATTCAAATATTGGTGGCATGGTGAACTACCTTAAAACGGTGCGATTGTGTCAGCTACCTGGGAAGTGGGCACGGACTTGCAAAATGCAGTGCAGATGGTTGCAAACAAGATGAACATACAGATAGTGAAATCCTTTTCTATTTATGTGGGTCATGGCAATGTGCAAGAGAGCACCTAGGGACACATGGGTACCATCTATAACCCCAGACCTTTGGGAAGCCTTCATGTAAAATTATGCCCCAGCTGTGCACGAGGAAGGATATGAACTGTGTGACGTAAGTAAAGAAAGCATATGTTACTTGATTCACACATCTATGCACAGCTGATGGGGTTATTCAGGCTGTTCCTAATTATAGCATGATGCAATTTTCAGGTGTGGCTATAAATGGGCAAGCAGCATGCCCGCGGGAGGCTGCTTACTTATGCAAACCAGGGTTCAGCACCAGTTGTAGGTTGGTAGTCTCTTTATAACCTGGTCTTTGAGAGCCTCAGTACCTTCTCTGTACAGTAGTTTTTAGAAGTATGTTGTACAAAGATGTATGTTATAGAGATGGTAAGAAGTCTTTAGAGTGGACCAGAGCGGAGGACATCTGACTCTGACAAATCTTCAAGGTCAGGACAACTTTCATATTTATAACACAAATTCTAGACACAAAAGGCATCAAGGGGTATGGGGAGAGAGCGGGAATATGGTATTGAGATAGAGGATCAGCCATGATCATATTGAATGGTGGAGCAGGCTCAAAGGGCCGAATGGCCTACTCCTGCTTCTATTTTTCTATGTCTATGTTTCTATAACGAGCTCCTGGAAAGAATAACGTGCGTCATTGGAAGCTCGCTCTTTGGGGTATGGGATAGCCACTGCTGCTGCAGACAGTTAAAGGCCTGCAACAGCAGTCTAAAGGAAGGGTGTTTTTGGAGGAAGAAATTTCAATGTGAATGGAAAAATAGAGCAAAAGCCTAGCAGAGTTGTGCAGTTAATTGATGTATCTGTCGAGGTGCTGCTGGAGGAAATGCAGCAGAGGAGAGTGGTACTGTCTGGAGCACCATCCACATAAATGAGCTGCGCAGAGTGTTGTTAAGTGGTTAGTCCACTTTGTCATAGTTGGTGATTTATTCAAAAAATGTCTTTGACAATTAAAAGCAAAAGCTGTGTAAGAACCAACCGCCCATGATGCTGCTCTTTCAGCAGTATAGGTGTTCATACACAGGTCATTGAGAACCACAAACTATTGAAATGTTGGTTGAAGCATTTCAATTGGCTCCTCAATCGACTCTCAGCAATCCCTATTGACAGCATTCCCCAGCTAAATTCTAAACTCTCAGAACATGGGGGTAGGCAGATGCAGGCAATTGCAGACATATTGTATGTCTCCTCTCGTGAGATTATATGGATCACTAGTAAATATGCAAGAGGCAGAGGCAACCAGATATAGTGCAGTGTAGAGTAGATATCATCACCACAGCGACTTCTTGGATCAAGCACTACCGAAGTCTCCAAGTATTAATCCGTTGGCCTTAACCTACTGTGAAAGGAACTCAGGAAACTGGTTCATAGAATTACATAGAATTTACAGCACAGAAACAGGTCATTCGGCCCAACTGGTCTGTGCTGGTGTTTATGCTCCTCACGCGCCTTCCTGAGTTATACGGAAGCTGTTCCCAGTAAGAAGCCTGTAGTCTCCCAGAAATCTCTTTGTTCTTCTGAAGAAGAAGCTCCTCTGCTGCTCTTAGTCTTCTGGGAAAAGTCCTCAGAGAGCTGGTGTCTTCCTGAGTGAAGCTATTCGCAGTCAGGCACTGGTGGTTTAGTCAGAGCCCTTCTGTCTCATGGTGTGTAGCTCTTCTGCTTCCCTTAGACTACTGGAGAAGGCGCTCAGGGAGCTTGTATCTTCCTGGGTTAGTAGCAGTATTGCCTGGAGTACTGAATATACAAATCAAAATCCTTATTCTACTGGTTAACGCTGTATTCTTCACAATTTACTCTGTTTGGCTACAAATAAAAATTGCAACAGTTGTTCTCCTTTAGTTGTTACCTATTATATGTCGGGAGTTTAGCCACTGCTGATCTCAGCCCAGCACTCCAGGCAAACTGCCTAGTTAATGAATAGCAAACAGATCTCTATAATAATAATGGCTTAAGGATGGTAACCGTTCATTGTGTGTCATTCTCAAAGTTTGTTTGAAGGCTATTCTGTCCTCTCCTTCACAATCAACAGTTGGCAAAATAGGAGAAAACTACAAACACAATCATCCAAACACAGAAACACTTTATAAATAAATATGAAGAAACCTAACCAACACCTCAGAAATAATAAAATCCCAATGACCCTGATCCCACTGCCAGTATAACATGTGGTGTCCACTATATAAATCATCTGAACCCTCAATCAGATTAAAGCCTGTAACTTACTCCTAGGTATTATATTGAGTGATTCCATCACTTCTGTTTTTCATACCTCTGGGAGCCAGTGTCACCTTCATCCCCTTTGCATTTCTTCCTTTTGTTGATACATTCTTTTACTTAAATCTGAGGCAGGAGCTGGACAAAACCACAACACTTTAGACAACACAGCATAACAGTCAGCTTCTGTCAAAGTGCACAAGGCATCATGGAACACACTACAATACAACTGGATAGTCTAAGAAATGAAGACGCACTCAGTTCTTTTTGTGGAAATAAGATACGCTTATAGTAAATCTTTAATGTATTTCAGCATTGCAATAATTGAAGTTTAATGAAAAAGGGACAGTGTCTATACCCTCTGCCTGTTTATGATGCATAGATCACCATCTCCTCAACCCTGGGTGACTTTCAAACGTGATTTAAAGAAAATGATTTACTCTCCCCCTTATTTCAGCAATGTCTTGGAGTCAGACAATTATGTTTGTATATCTTCATCATATATAATAAAGGTTTAATCTAATAAATAATTATAAAGCAGAAAAGTTGATTTAAATGTAATGAAATTGCTAATGATTTTCAAATGTTTAATTAATTTTTTCTAGCAGTTTTTAAAATTAAGTTTAAACTTTGAAAACCTTAGTGCTTAATCACATAAACAGCCTATAGCAAACTGTAATAGTTAACTGTAGCTTCTTATAACTGGCATCAGACAGAAATAATTATCTGCACCTTCATTAAATTGATTTTGAAATCAACAGAATACGTTGCCTGCACACAGCTCACTCTTAGCATAAATCTTTCAAATGAAGATTGTCAACAAATACTGTCATTTTAGTCCAGTAATCACAAGTAAAGCAAGTGTTCTGTAGGAACTCAAGGAATTAAATGTATACGAGGTACCTGAATGAGATGGCTAGAATCCGCAATAAAATATTAGGAAGTATGCAAGACTGTTTAATATTTTTAGGAGCTCTATAAACACAGAAATCTTGAGGACATATGTACCATGAGTGTCACCTTAATATTCAATAAAGAGGTATGGTATGATCACAAGAATTATAGATGAACTAGCATTGGCTCAACATAATTTTTATATGGTGCTATCAATGCGCATCTAAGGAATAATAAGCATGGAAAGCTCACAGTTACTGGAATTATCTGAGGAGGAAACTACATTAATTGATGGGGCAATCCATGAATACCTTCTAAGATTTTCAGAAGGCATTTATAACAATTCCACACATGAAGCTTTTAAAGATTGTTAAAGCTCAGTGAATTGGTGGCAAATTAAAGAGCTGGATTGAAAACTGGCTTAGAAAGAGAAAATAGAAGCTGATGATAAATGTAGAAAGCTTGGTCTAGGGGGAGTGGCTGGTGCAATTATCAGGATTCTGTTCCCAGTTCCCTGTTGTTCACACTATTCATAAAGAAATGGAGGAGGACATTTCTTGGAATATTCAGAAAATTTGATATTGTGTTGTTGACACTATGCTGTAGGCAAGGTAATAAGTACATGAGTGATTGGTTTGAAAGACATAACATAGAATTCCCTTTTGTTCTTTCCTCCCCTCCCCCCTCTCCCTGCCCCGACACTTGCTTAAAAACCTGTTAAATCTCCAACTTTTTCCAGTTCTGACGAAGGGTCATCGACCTGAAACATTGACTCTGTTTCTCTCTCCACAGATGCTGCCTGACCTGCTGAGTGTTTCCAGCATTTTCTGTTTTTATTATAGAATTACATAGAACTTATAGCACAGAAACAGACCATTCAGCCCAACTGGTCTGTGCCGATGTTTATACTCCACATGAGCCTCCTCCCAACCCTCTTCATCTAGCTCTATCAGCATATCCTTCTATTCCTGATGTGTCTTGGCCAATATTTATCCCTCTAAACCAGTTAAGTTGATTGGATAAAACATAGGTGAGTTTTAATGTAAATGCAACATTGGAGTGGAAATTATGAAACATGTAGGCCGGAATTTTCTGCGAGCACGATCGGAGGCGGGTCGGGTGGGAAAGTTGAAATTTCTTGCAGGGGGTCAGGAACCCGCCATCATCCCGCCCCCATGTGCCTTTCCCTCGGGCGCATCTGTCAGCACGGCAGCGACCCGATCGGCAGAGGCGGGCAGCCCAATTTAAAGGATTATTAGCTTGTTCTCAGACCCTTAAGAGTCTTTTTAACCATACCGTTCCAATTTCACTGGATGCCCACGGGACTCACGCTGCTCAGGGACCACATCTGTCAACCTGAGGCGGGAGTTGAGTGGCCATTGATCCAGCTGATTAGTTGACAGCATCAAATGTACTATAAAAGCTCCCACCTGACAGCTGATCACTTTCCTCTGACAGAAGCTGTTGCTCACTGCATTCCCAGCACAAATTGAGCTTTCTGCAGGCTGCAAGTCTTTCCAGCAAAGTCTCCATCCAGTGTAATCTCATTGGAAGAACTCTCTCACCATTGACAGATTGCTTCTGTCATCTCTACTTCACCTGCCATCTATTCCATCAGCATGGGTGCTGTTTATACTTCTCACCTTGGTCCTCAGAATCTGACCACGGTGAGCCCCAACACCAGCAGCACCAGGCACACCAGCAGCACCAACAACAACACCAACCTTCTTCTCAATGCCCTGATGCTGCACAGGACAGAGGACATCAGCGCAGGGCTACACCGCGCCGGAGGCAATACCCGCAACACAGGGTATACAGGCAGAGCATGAGCTTCCTCAACATGACTGAGCAGCAGTGCCAAAGGAGGCTCAGGCTATCGTGCCAGGTCATCGCAGACATTTGCACATTGCTGGAGCAAGACCTGCAACCCAGAGGAGCGGGTGGACATGCCTTTCCAGTGGCTGTCAAAGTCACCAGCACCCTCAACTTCTTCGCCTCAGGCTCCTTCCAGGGATCTGCAGCAGATATTTGTGGCATCTCGCAGTCGGCCGCCCACAGATGCATCACACAGGTCAGTGATGCAATTGCCTGTTTGGCAAGTCAGCTAATTATATCAACTTTGCCACTGATGAAGCTAGTGGTACTGAGCAGGCGCTTGGCTTACCACTCTGGCTGGCTTCCCACGGGTGCAGGGCGTCATCGACTGCACACATGTGGCCATCAGGGCACCCCATCATAACCCAGGAGTCTTTGTCAACCGCAAGGGCTTCCACTCCCTCAATATGCAGCTGGTCTGCAACCATCTTCTTAGGCAGTCCCTCGGAACCGAGGATGACTTGCTTCCACACTAAAACTGAGTTCTCAGGTGACTGATGAGTCCAATGCGGAACCTGTCACAGGTGGGGCAGACGGTGGTTGAAGGGGCGGGTGGGTGGGGTGCTTGGGTTGGCGTGCGCTCCTTCGACTGTTTGCACTTGGCTTCCGCTTGCTCCCGGCGAAGAGACTCGAGGTGTTCGGCGCCTTCCCGGATGCTTCTCTTCCACTTTGTGCAGTCTTGGGCCAGGGATTCCCAGGTGTCGGTGGGGATGTTGCACTTTTTCAAGGAGGCTTTGAAGGTGTTCTTGAAGCGTTTCCTCTGCCCACCTGGGGCTCTCTTGCCGTGTCGGAGCTCCGAGTAGAGTGCTTGTTTTGGGAGTCTTGTATCGGGCATGCAGACGATGTGGCCCGTCCATTGGAGCTGACCGAGCGTGGTCAAAGCTTCGATGCTGGGGATGTTGGCCTGAGCGAGAACACTGACGTTGGTGCACCTATCCTGCCAATAGATTTGCAGGATCTTGCGGAGGCAGCGTTGGTGGTACCTCTCCAGTGCTTTGAGGTGCCTGCTGTACATGGTCCATGTCTCTGAGGCATACAGGAGGGCGGGTATCACTACTGCTCTGTAGACCATGAGCTTGGTGCTGGGTTTGAGGTCCTGGTCTTCAAACACTCTCTTCCGAAGGCGACCAAAGGCTGCACTGGCAAACAGACTTTCTGGCTGGCTGCTTGGAGACAAGGGCTATCCACTGAAGACATGGCTCATGACACTCTTGAGGAGGCCAAGTACTGAGGCCGAGGAGAGATATAATGAAAGCTACATTTCCACCAGATGTGTCATAGAGCAGACAATAGGCATGCTCAAAATGCTCTTCAGATGCCTTGACAGATCTGGAGGAGCCCTTCAGTATGCACCAGCCAAGGTCTCCAGAATCGTCGTGGTCTGCTGCGCCCTGCACAACATAGCACAGCAGAGAGGATTAGTGCTGCATGAGGAACAAGGCACTGAGCGCACAGCCTCTTCAGAGGAGGAGTAGCAGGAAGAGGAGGAGGAGCATCAGCTGGAAGACAAGGAGGAGCAGGAGCTGGAGGAACCTGCGGTGCAGATGGCACCAGCACTCGAGCACATTGCTGCCCAGGAGGCCAGGGATGGCCTCATCATGGCCAGAGTTACTTAACTTTACGCAGTACACCCATATGGCTACCACATGCTTCGTCAGGTTGACAACGCCCCACATCCACACCATAAAGCATCCCTACCATGACCAATGCATTCTTTTCACAGTCATAGGAACACAGGAACAGGAGTAGGCCATTGAGCCCCTCGAGCCTGTTCCGCCATTCGATGAGATCATGGCTGATCTGCGATCTAACTCCATATACCTGCCTTTGACCAATAGCAAAAAGCTATCAATCTCCGATTTAAAATTAACAATTGATCTAGCATCAATTGCCGTTTGCGGAAGAGAGTTTCAAACTTTTACCACCCTTTGTATGTAGAAGTGTTTCCTAATTTCACTCCCGAACGGTCTGGCTCTAATATTTAGACTATGCCCCCAGTCCGAGAATTCCCAACCAGCGAAAATAGTTTCTCTCTAGCTACCCTATCTGTTCCCCTTAACATCCTGAAAACTTCGATCAGATCACCTAGCAAATACAACCCTAATTTGTGTAATCGCTCCGCGTAACTTAACCCTTGAAGTCCGGGTATCATTCTGGTAAACCTACGCTGCACTCCCTCCAAGGCCAATATATCCTTCCCAAGGTGTGGTGCCCAGAACTGCTCACAGTACTCCAGGTGTGGTCTAACCAGGGTTTTGTACAGCTGCAGCAAAACTTCTGCCCCCTTGTAATCTAGTGCTCTAGATATAAAGGCCGGCATTCCATTAGCCTTCTTGATTATTTTCTGTACTGTTCATGACATTTTAATGATCTATGTACCTGAACCCCCAAGTCTCTTTGGACATCCACTGTTTTTAGCTTTTTACCATTTAGAAAGTACCCTGTTCTATCCTTTTTAGGTCCAAAGTGGATGATGTCGCATTTGCTGACATTGAAATCCATTTGCCACAGCTTTGCCCATTCACTTAATCTATCAATATCCCTTTGTAATTTTATGCTTTCATCTACATTGCCTACAATGCCACCTATCTTTGTGTCATCGGCAAATTTGGATATATGACTTTCTAGGCCATCATCTAAGCCTTTAATAAATATTGTGAATAGTTGAGGCCCCAACACAGATCCCTGCGGGACACCACTAGTCACATCCTGCCAATCTGAGTACCTACCCATTATCCCTACCCTCTGTTTCCTGCCGCTCAGCCAATTTCCTAACCAGATCAATAATTTGCCCTCAACTCTGTGGGCTTCTACCTTAGATAACAGTCTCTTATGTGGGACTTTATCAAATGTCTTCTGGAAGTCCATATTAATAACATCCATAGACATTCCCCTGTCCACTACTTTAGTCACCTCTTCAAAAAATTCAATCAGGTTTGTCAGGCATGACCTACCTTTCACAAATCCATGCTGGCTCTCTCTGATCAACTGAAAATGTTTGAGGTGTTCAGTAATCCTGTCCTTAATTATAGACTCCAAAAATTTCCCAACAACAGATGTTAGACTAACTGGTCTATAATTCCCTGGTTTCCCTCTCTCGCCATTCTTAAAAAGCGGAGTGACATGCACAATTTTCCAATATAAAGGGACGGTTCCTGAATCTAGAGAACTTTGGAAGATTATAGTTAATGCATCTGCAGTGTGCTCACCTACTTCCTTTAAAACCCTGGGATGGAAACCATCTGGCCCTGGAGATTTGTCACTCTTTAGTGCCATTATTTTCTTTATTACTGTTATTTTACCTATGCTAATTTTATTGAATCCCTGTCCCCGATTCAATATTAGTTTCTTTGGGATTTCTGGCATGCTACCCTCTTCTTCTATTGTAAATACTGACGCAAAGTAATTATTCAACATGTCCGCCATTTCCCCATTGTCATTGACAATATCACCACTTTCAGTTTTTAAGGGGCCAACATTGCTCCTCACCACCCTCTATAAAAATAACTATAAAAATTCTTCATATTGATTTTGATATCCCTTGCAACTTTCTTTTCATACTCCCTTTTTGTAGCTCTTACTATCTGTTTTGTGACTCTTTGCTGTTCTTTGTATCTTTCCCATTCGCCAGGATCTGTGCTATTTTTTGCATTTTTGTATGTCCTTTCCTTTAGTTTTATGCAGTCCCTTACCTCTTTAGTTGTCCATGGCTGGTTTTTTTTGGCAAGTAGAGCTCTTGCCCCTCAGGGGTATAAACTGGTTCTGTATCACGTTAAATTATTTTTTAAACATCTCCCACTGATCTTCTGTCATCTTACCTATTAACAGATTTGCCACCATTGCTCTGACCCTTCACTCCAACTAACTAAGCCACTTCCAAAGGTGCACACAATTTTTTCCAAGTTTTGAAAATAAAGAAATTTATGGCTCACATGACATTAACTGAAACTTCACATTAAAATTGAATAAAACACCCAAGTGGCTACCCCTGTGAATCTACTTGTGTGGCATCTTTCTCTTCCGCATGCCTCTACGTGGTGCTACCCCGTGGCTTCAGCAGAGGTAGAGGCAGCCTGCTCATTTCCCGGCTGCGACTGCTTAGACACTTTTGGCAGTCGTCCTCTGGGTTTTGGAGCCTGTGATGGCCCCGCCAAAATCTGCTCATCCTGTGGCAGTGCAGGGGCAAGTTTGGCCATCGCTGTCTGGGGAGGCATCTGGGGCTCTGAATGAGGGGGTGGCAACGGGGGAGAAGTTTGAGCGCTTTGAGAGGGCCCCGACTTCCATGTCCCCTCTCACCATCATCCCTCTCATGGGCCACCCGCACTTCCCTGTTAGCAAGGAGCTGGAGAGCATCTTGCTGCACATCAGTGGGGCGATGAGAACCCACGCCTACACTGACATCCCTCCTAGAGAGGACGTCAATGAGCCTCTGCCATCTATTCTCCATAGATAGCCATCTATCCTCCATAGATAGCCATCTATCCTCCATAGACAGCCATCTATTCTGCATAGAGACCATGTGCTCCTCTGAGTGGCGCATTAGCTGCTACATGTAGTGGCTGCCCTATCCATGGAGGAGCCTACAGTCGCCATTGCCTGCAACACGGTGGTGCTCATGTTGGAGATGAGCTCCTTCATTCTCTGAACATTTGTGGTCACAAAATCTGTCAGAGCCTCCTGCACTTGTTCCTGCACCTCCAGGATCGCCCTCTTTCTGGATGTCCCCCAAGGCTCAGCGTCTGCATGCAGCTGAGCAGAGCTGGGAGAGTACTGCGCCCTCTGACGAGGAGTCTCCACTGCGGTGTCTTTCTCCACCATCTGCTCTTGCTCGGTTGTGATTTGTGAGATACCAGGTGACAACACTACTCTATGTCGAGTGGGACCCACCAAGGTGTGCGTATCTGCGCTGGTGCTGGGTACGCTTGGGTCTGCTGACGATGCACCCTCAGAGGCTGGAGGCTCCTCTGAGGAGTCGTCTTCCTCTTGCTCCTGGACAGTGGGGGGCCTCTTGATGGACCTGTGGGAGAGTAAAGAGATGAGTTTGATATGCCATATGTAGATTGGATACAGATACCATTATGCACATGATTACCATTCAATGGCTGCTGACATCAGTCCCCATATGAGTGACTGATGTATGCCATGTGGCTGCATAATATGTAATTCTGTCACCAGGTTGTTGAGATGTCCCCCTCTCTCCGTCTCCCACCTCCAGGTGCTTGGCCACTCCCGACACTTCTAATGCAGGCTCCTCTGCTGTTGTCTGGGTTGCCAGTGATAGCGTTCCACTGCCAGTTCTCTCCCTCTTATTGTGGGCTCTCATCTACTGCAAGGAGGGAAAGAAGAGAAGGTTGAGTTAGAGTGATGGAATGAGTGTAAATAATGGATGGGTTACATCTGTAGAGGGTGACTATGATGGAGTGGGGTGGCAATTCCAAGTGGTTTCCTTGTGTGTTGTTAGTTGGTATGATTGCATTAGGATGAGGGTGAGTGTGAGGGGTGGTTAGTCATATGGGGATGTGAAAATGTAGATAGAGAGAGAGGGATGGGTGGAGGTGCAAGGTATGTTGGTGTGAGTAAGGATGTGCAGGAGTAGAGTAGGGAAGGCAGAGTGATGGGGATGTGATGAGAGGCACAGCAGGATGAAGGTGAGTGTGGCTTTGTACTCACCTTTCCTGATCTAACAAGATAATTGAAACGTTTGCGGCACTGCACCCAGGTCCTCCTGACCACATCAATGCTGTTGACCTCCTCAGCAATCTCCAACCATACCGTCTTGGTCTGCTGGGGAGGTCTCTTCTGCCCATCAGCAGGGAAGAGGACCTCCCTGCGTACTCTGACTCCCTCCACAAGCAAATGGAGGGAGTCATCGGAGAACCTGGGTGCAGCCCTCTGCCTCTGTGGTGGTCTGGCCAGCAGTGGAAATGCGCTGTGCAATGCAGTGCCTGCACTATCCTGGATGAACCTTCAAATGCAACATGGCCATGGCTCCTTTAAATATCCCGGCTGAAAACGCGTCATCGATGATGTCAGCAGACCCGCACCATTTAATTGGGCCGGGTAACACGCAGGGTGGGCTTAATAGGCCCTATTGACGTAAAGTCATTTTGTGCAGCGGCATGGACCCAGCAACGGGGTCGCGATCCGACATGACCACCGCCCACACCGGACCCGCCCAGGTAGGGAAAATTCCGGCCATAGACATGTGAAGAAAGATTCTTTAACAAAGATGGAAAAGCAAAAGAATTTAGGCGTGATTATTAGCCATCATAAAACTTCAAGACAAAATGAAGTTAGATCCAGCATTATGCCAATATCTTTTCAAATACAAGGTAGGATTTTTTTTAATTCCCTGGGCAGGCTGGATTAGATCAGGAACACTGTGGCTGTACATTAAACCATTCCATGACACACCTACACATTGCGGCACCAAGCTGAATTTTGTACATTTATTGAATGTAACTGTGTAATTGCAATAGGTGATTTCAAAAGGAATAATAGTCTATTTGAAACAGCCTTTCAAGATTGAATAAAATTATCCATTAAGTTGATTATTAGTAAACTGCAGCTTTTTTGTAACATTCAGCCACAGAGCCAAAATACATTTTTCTGAGAATGCTGACTGAATATGATCTGGGCTTTATGATATTTGTGTTTACTCTGACCTTTGAAATAAAATAGGCACTACACTTTTCTAGTGTTTCTGAGCAAATGTACTGTAATTATGACACTAACACAGCAATTGAGCAGTGATGCACATTCAGTGTCTGACCACTAAATATTCCACTTAGTGAGATCCTAAGGACACAAATAACAGCATCAACCTACACACTATCAAAATTCAAGAAGCTCTCCTGAAATGTATCAGGGGAATCTTCACTTCTAATGAAATGTTCCATCATTTACATCGATATCGACATCTGCTTCCATTTTAATGGACACTTTTACACCTTCTTTAAAGATCAGCAAAATACTAGCATTTGTGGGACAAGGGGCCTTTTTATATTAGGCGCAATAATGGAATAGGTAATGGGATTCCTTTCAATACTGAATATTTTCTACAGTCTTGTAAATACGCAGATACTATTGTTATAAAACAATGTAAAGAAAAACTATCTACTATCTTTTATAAAGATGGTACATCTAACACATATTCCATCACTCTTCCTGTGTCACATGTCCTATATCACGCAGTTCAGCATCACACATATTTATATGCAAAGCTGCTTGTTATATTAGAATTTCATAATCAAAGTTTTGCATTTGCAAATTTCTAATACAGTGTTTGCCAGTTAATTCAAAGTTGCTTAATTTGAATCACTAGGTAATTCAGCCCTCTGTGCCATTTTAATGAAATTACTTAATTTCAGCTTCCAGATATTTCAATTTTTGTGGATAAAAAAACAACTTTCTATTATCAATAGACTGTATTCAATTTTTAGCAGTTGATTGGCTGATATGCAAATATATTACATAGGATATACAGCACAGAAACAGTCCATTTGGCCCAAGCAGTCCATGCCGTGTTTATGCTCCACTCGAGCCTTCTCCCATCCTTCCTCATCTAATCCTATCAGCACAACCCTCTATTCCCTTCTCCCTCATATGCTTAACTAGCTTCCCCTTAAATGTCTCTATACTATTTGCCTTAACTACTCCCTGTGGTAGCGAGTTCCACATTCTCACCACTCTCTGGGTAAAGAAGTTTCTTCTGAATTCCCTATTTGATTTCTTGGTGACTATCTTATATTGATGGCCTCTAGTTTTGCTCTTCCCCACAAGTGGAAACACTGGAGGGAATTTCAACATGGGTGAGCACATGGGATTGAGTGCGGGTGGGGGGGTTAAATTGGGAAAAATTCCGAGCGCGTCGGGAAGCCTGCTCCAACCCGCCAACTTCCGGAGGCAGGACAAGGGGTGGGCAGCCAACCCGGTCCCAGGAGGCAGGTGGGCATTTTAAATATGTTACTCAGGCTGGAAGCCTCTGATTTAACCTGCTTTGCAGGTTTTATTGTGGGCAGCCGGGTTTCCCAGGCCTCGGGAAACCCGGGAGCTGAAGCAAGGCGAGGACAGCTTCAGGGAGAAGCTATGTGCCTTTACAGCACTGCTTGTGGGCCATGGGGAGCTCGCCCCATCAGATCCCCCCCCATACAAAGACCCCGGGGTTGGGGATCGGACCACCCCCCCGGGATTGGTATCCCACACCCCCACCCCCAGGATCGGACCCCTGGATCATGGATTGGACATACCTGGTTCTGCGGCCTGCCAAGCAGGCTGACTTCCAGGGGTGGAATCTGTCTAGGCCCAAAGACGCACACTGTGGAGTTAAAACTCCACAGCACGCAGGGAAACCCAGACTTCCAGGTTTCCCATCCGAAACTCCATGCCCCCCCCCCCCCGCCTACGTAACCCGCCCCAGTAAATATCCAGGATATTTTCATAACCTTTCATAATTTTAAAGACCTCTAGTAGGTCATCCCTCAGCCTTCTCTTTTCAAGGTTATTAATTGATTCAAATTCAATTCAAATTTTGTCCATGTGTTTGCCTGATATCCAGATGTACTTATTGTCATTTGAATTTATTAGTTATCATTCTGTCATATAAAAATTGCTTGGCAGAGAAGATGAACCAATCAGATGGCTCCAACACTTCTTGAAAACAATTTCATTGCCATTTCTTCTGCCCAGCAAGGACAGTATGGATTAATTTAAGGTTTCTAACAAAATAAAAAACATTAAAAAATACAATAACATGATTAAACTTACTTTTTTTAATATATTAATTCTCAGGATCTGGGTGTTGCTGGCAAGGCTGGTATTTATTACCCATCCCTAGTTGTCCTTGAGAAGATGGTGGTGGGCCTTCTTCTTGAACCGCTGCAGTCTGTGTGGTGAAGGTGCTCCCACAGTGCTGTTAGATAGGGAGTTCCAGGATTTTTGACCTAGCGATGATGAAGGAACGCTGACAATAAATGTCCAGGTCAAGATGGTGTGTGACTTGGAGGTGATGGGGTTCCCATGCACTGACTGTTCTTATCCTTCTAGGTGGTGGAGGTCATGGGTTTGCGAGTTGCTGTAAACCAATTGGGTCATTTTTGAAGGTTCCAATCCACAAATATACCCACCACAGTTATTAAATCCAACTTTACAATATATCATGGTGAGATTTGAACCTCTGGGTTGCACTATAACCATTACACTGCTATATTCTTCTGCAACACAAGAGCTGAATGCCAGAGACAAGGTGATAGTAGTTGCCCTCAACATCAAGACAGCATTTAACCAAGTGGACACCAGGGAGTTCTAATAAAACTGAGGTCTCTTTGGGTCAAAAAGAAAATCCTCCATTGGCCGGGGTCATATCTGACACACAAGAAGATGGTCACAGTTGTCAGAGGCCAATCATCGCAGGAGTTCCTCAGGGAAGCATCCTTAGCCCAACCATTTTCAGCTGCTTCATCAATGACGGCCAGAAGTGGGTCCGTTTGGTAATGATTCCACAGTATTCATCTCCATTCACAACTCCTCCGATAATGAAGCAGCTATTTCTGATGTTGAAAATAAAGTTTACAACGTAATAATGACATAAAAATACATATTTCACAATAGCATGATTAAAGTTACCTGTAAAATTGCCTTTTGTGCCTTTGAGTAGATTCATTAATATTTTAGTCAGGGTATTCAGGCACTCTCTAAAATCTAATTTTGACATTAATATCATTCCTAGTGATATTCTTTGGTCAATTGAAGAAAGTTACTAAGTCCACCTGTGCCTGTAATGTCCAGGAGGCTACAGTCTGCATTTGCCTTGTGTGAAGAATTTCCCATTCTGCATCAGTATAACTCTCTCTGTGCAACTGGAAGCATAGTAGAACTTGTGGATTTCATTGCTTTTCCAAATGATTTGTTTTTTAAAGTTGATGAATGAATTTTAAAAAGTTTCTTGAGGAAAGGTTTCACAATAAAACTATCAAGTGCTTATTTGTTATTTTAGAGAGAAAGGCTGGCTCTGGGGAGATAGACAAAGAGAGAGGTGGGATGATTAGATTTGTTGTTGTACTGAGGGTTGAAAAACAATGGTTTACAGAAAAGTTTATTTTTCTCAGTGCAAAAGTCAAAGTAACATGGCAGATTATTCCGTCTGTCTAGGTTGGCTGGGAGGAAGGACGTTACCTTATCCTCCCGTCTAAGAAGGAGCCAAGCAGTGGCTAGTTGCTTTCACATGAGAAGGGAAAGAAAATTCGAAGGCAGGTCTCCCTGAGCTGCTCAACCTTACTGCTAGAGATCAGTAATTGAGCAGCACTAGTTCACTTCCAGCAGCAGGCTGCCTGCCCATCACCTAGGTGCATGGCACAGCAGGATTTTAAAAGGTTATCATAAATGGGAAATAAAAATGGGTACCAGCAGATTCAATTCATTCAATAGTAACTTTTAAAAGGGAATCGGATATATACTTGAAAAGGAAACATTTGCAGGGCTATGGGGAAATAACAGTGGAGAGGGACTAATTGGATAGCTCTTTCAAAGAGCCGGCACAGGCATGATGGGCCGAATGGCCTCTTTCTGTGCTGTATGATTCTGTGATTCTAGCAGCATTCCAGTCTTCAGTCCTTGACATGATAGTTTGAAGTAGTGAAAATAAAAATAATGCATGAGCTTGTGAATTATTGCTGAATAATCTGTCAATGATGTAATCTTCCATATGTAGTTTATGAACAATGGAAGTAATAGTCTTGTAAACCTCACAAGTAAAGACAAATAAAATTAAGTTGAAAATGTTTCAAATTTATTGTTCTTGAAATATGAGCAATAAACTTAGAACAGACAGAACATTGCACTCCTGATACTTTAGTACATAACAACAATTGGAAATAAATGACTACTTTCATATATACCAGTGGCAGTGATCATAGGTGCTAAACTCTTGTGGTCTACTCCAATTTTGAGTTTGCTCTGGTCATTTACTGCTATCCTAAGGGAAGACAAAGTGTTATCTGCAAAAGTTTTATGACAGATGGTATTCTGTGCTCTATGTCTCAGCAGTCCTATATCAGTGTGTGCCTTTACCTTGGGAACAGAGGAAAAACAGCTGAGTGAAGAACAAGACTTATCTTCAATTATTTGCTACAATATGAAAGAAATTGTATTATTCTTAGGCTGTCATTACGCTGCCACTGTTGGTTGATGGGATGCAGTGTCAGGTGTGCTTGAGCAATGTTGGTTTTAATTGGTTTGACTTATATAATGTGAAATACATTCAATGATTTGTATTTATACTGTTTTTTCTTATTATACATTACTATTTGATTGAATTTACCAAATCTCAATAAAGATCTTTAAAACAGGAACTGCTTTTACCCAAGATTGGAAACAGCAGTGCAAAACTCAGTGGCACTGTATCAAGGGTATCCTCAACTGAGTATAGTCATAGAATCATAGATGCTTACGGTACAGAAGGAGGCCATTTGGCCCATCATGTCCATGCTGATCGAAAAAGAGCTATCCAGCCTAATTCCACTTTCCAGCTCTTGGTCCGTAGCCTTGTAGGTTACGGCACTTCAAGTGCATTTCCAAGTACCCGGTATAAAAAGCTAGTCAGAAGCACAATGTCCAGAGACATGGTTAATATATTACTCTAAATGCTTCCCAGATTCTACTGCAAAGAGATTCATTGGAAAAGGGAGATATGTAAGGAATTTGGGATCCACATCAATATTTCCTGTTAAAATGCAAGTTCTAATTGTAGAATATTTTGTTGTACTCTACCTTCGAACAGACATTGATGTAATGGAATGGTTTCAGGAAAGGTCAAGATGAATACTGGAACTAAAATCTTTGAGAAGTAGGTAATAGAGTTGAACGGGTTTGGAGAGGACATGATCTATGCCTTTAACTTAAACTGTTATCATAGAACAAAGAGGATAAGAATATAAAAATATTAACTGTTCCTAGGAACATAGGAGCAGGAGTTGACCATTCAGCCTCTCAAGCTGTTCCGCCATTCAATTAGATCATGGCTAATCTGTACCTGAACTTCATTTACCTGCCTTTACTCTGTATCCCTTGATACCCTTGCCCACAAAAATCTATCGATCTCAGTCTTGAAAGTTTCAATTAACCCTGCACCCACAGCCTTTTGGAGGAGAGAGTTCCCGATATCTACTACCTCGCTTGTGAAAAAATGCTTTCTGATTTCACTCCTAAATGGCCTAGCTCTAATTTTCAGATTATGCGCCCCTAGTTCTGGCAGTGCATCCTGTAGATGGTACACACTGTAGCCACAGTATGTTGGTGGTGGAGGGAATGAAGGTTTGAGCTGGTGGATGGGGTGCAGATCATGCAGACTGCTTTGTCCTGGATGTTGTCGAGCTTCTTGAGAATTTTTGCAGCTGCACCCATCCAGGCAGGTGGAGAGTATTCCATCACACGCATGACGTGTGCCTTGTAGGTGGAGAGGCATTGGGGAGTCAGGAGGTGAGACACTCGCCGCAGAATACCCAGCCTCTGGCCTGCTCTAGTAGCCATGCCATTTATGTGGCTAGTCCAGTTGAGTTTCTGGTCAATGGGGTTGATGGTGGGGGACTCAGCGATGGTAATGCCATTGAATGTTAAATGAAGGTGGTTTGCCTCTCTCCCACTGGAGATGGTCATTGCCTAACACTTGTGTGGCACAAATGTTACTTGCCACCTATCAGCCCAAACCTGGATCTGAGGCGTTTTCTACAAAAATTACCGCATGTGGCTAAAATGGTGTAGTTCTATCCACACCTGTGGCTAATCAGCAATTTCTATTGGACAATACTGCCACAACCCACTCTTACACCACCTCCCAAATTGTCACAAAACTAACACCTCCGCCCAAACACCAGATCATCTCAGTTGGGATCACCCAAACCACCCCTATCCACTTCCTTATAAAACACTGGGGGCGATTTTCCCTGGATAGTTTAGGTGCTAAAGAGCCTCCAAGGTGGTCAAGATGGGGTCTTGAGCTGTAACACTGGCTTAGCCTGCGTTTAGCGCAAGATACCATCTTGGTTAAGGAGTTGAAGCGCACGCTAGGTACGGCTGCCCGGAGGAGGAGTGTTAGGGGTCTGATTAACAATTAAATTGCCTGATAGCAGTTAACAAAGAGGCGGCATGGCATTTTGGTGGCTAGCGCTTCAACTAACACCCTCTCCTAACAGCGACCAGCTGAACAGGAGTAAGCAAGTCATTATTGAGGATTTCGAGCGCTACTTAAAAGCATGCTCAGCTTTCACTGTTCACTTGCTCCTGCAGGTGTGAAGAGGACTTTTGAGACAAATCGTGAGACCTTCTGGGACAGTTTGTCAAGACTTCACCAACACTCTATCAACATTTATTCCTGAAATTCTCTGAGGACTTCACCAAAAGAGAGTAAGTGTTGTGCTACTCTACCTTGTTGGACACCTTATAGGAGTCACCAGTTAGGGAGGGAGTTCCAGGATTTTGACCCAGCGACGATGAAGGAACAGCGATATACTTCCAAGTCAGGATGGTATGTGACTTGGAGGGGAACTTGGAGGTGGTGGTGTTCCCATGCGCCTGCTGCCCTTGTCCTTCTAGGTGGTAGAGGTTGCGGGTTTGGGAGGTGCTGCCGAAGAAACCTTGGTGAGTTGCTGCAGTGCATCTTGTACATGGTACACACTGCAGACACGGTACGCCGATGGTGGAGGGAGTGAATGTTTAAGGTGGTGGATGGGGTGTCAATCAAGCGGGCTGCTTTGTCCTGGATGATGTCGAGCTTCTTGAGTGTTGTTGAAGCTGCACTCATCCAGGCAAGTGGAGACTAATCCATCACACTCCTTACTTGTGCCTTGTAGATGGTGGAAATGCTTTGAGGAGTCAGGAGGTGAGACACTCACCGCAGAATACCTAGCCTCTGACCTGCTTTTGTTGCCACAGTATTTATGTGGCTGGTCCAGTTAAGTTTCTGGTCAATGGTGACCCCCAGGATGTTGATGGTGGGGGATTCGGCAATGGTAATGCTGTTGAATGTCATGGGGCGGTGGTTAGACTCTCGCTTGTTGGAGATAGTCATTGCCTGGCACTTGTGTGGTGCGAGTGTTAACTGCCACTTATCAGCCCAAGCCTGAATGTCGTTCAGGTCTTGTTGCATGCGGGCATGGACTGCTTCATTATCTGAGGGGTTGCGAATGGCACTGAACACTGTGCAGTCATCGGCAAACATCCCCATTTTTGACCTTATGTTGGAGGGAAGGTCATTGATGAAGCAGCTGAAGATGGTTGGGCCTAGGACACTGCCCTGAGGAACTCCTGCAGCGATGTCCTGGGGCTGTGATGACTGGCCTCCAACCACCACAACCATCTTCCTTTGTGCTAGGTATGACTCCAGCCAGTGGAGAGTTTCCCCCCCGATTCCCATTGACTTCATTTTTAATAGGGCTCCTTGATGCCACACTCGGTCAAATGCTGCCTTGATGTCAAGGGCAGTCACTCTCACCTCCCCTCTGGAATTCAGCTCTTTTGTCCATGTTTGGACCAAGGCTGTAATGAGGTTTGGAGCCGAGTGATCTTGGCGGAACCCAAACTGGGCATCAGTGAGCAGGTTATTGGTGAGTAAGTGCTGCTTGATAGCACTGTCGCTGACACCTTCCATCACTTTGCTGATAATTGAGAATAGACTGATGGGGCGGTAATTGGCCTGATTGGATTTGTCCTGTTTTTTGTGGACAGGACATACCTGGGCAGTTTTCCACATTGTCGGGTAGATGCCAGTGTTGTAGCTGTACTGGAATAGCTTGGCTAGAGGCATGGCTAGTTCTGGAGCACAAGTCTTCAGCACGACAGCCAGGATGTTGTTGGGGCCCATAGCCTTTGCTGTATCCAGTGTGCTCAACCGTTTCTTGATATCACGTGGAGTGAATCGAATTGACTGAAGACTGGCTTCTATGATGGTGGGGCCCTCAGGAGGAGGCCGATATGATCATCCACTCGGCACTTCTGGCTGAAGATGGTTGCAAACGCTTCAGCCTTGTCTTTTGCACTCATGTGCTGGGCTCCACCATCATTGAGGATGGGGATATTCATGGAGCCTCCTCCTCCCGTTAGTTGTTTAATGGTCCACCACCATTCGCGACTGGATGTGGCAGGACTCGCTTAGCCCTGTCAATAGCATGCTGCTTCTGCTTTTTAGCATGCATGTAGTCCTGTGTTGCAGCTTCCCCAGGTTGGCACCTTATTTTTAGGTAGTGGATGCGTGGAGGCTACTACATACCACGGAAATTGCTTCTAATCAGCGCTTGAGTGCTAAACCTGCAGGTGTCTGTTTAGGGCCTCCAGGCAAGTTCAAATCATGGTCATCAGCAATTAGCCCGAAAATTGCGTGCAAAAACCAAACTTTCAAACAGGCGTGACTTATTAGCACAGCACACGGCAAGAGAGCCCCAGGTGGGCAGAGGAAACGCTTCAAGGACACCCTCAAAGCCTCCTTGAAAAAGTGCAACATCCCCACCGACACCTGTGAATCCCTGGCCCAAGACTGCACAAAGTGGAGGAGAAGCATCCGGGAAGGCGCCGAACACCTCGAGTCTCTTCGCCGGGAGCAAGCGGAAGCCAAGCGCAAACAGCGGAAGGAGCGCACGTCAACCCAAGCACCCCACCTACCCGCCCCTTCAACCACCGTCTGCCCCACCTGTGACAGAGACTGTAGGTCCTGCATTCGACTCATCAGTCACCTGAGAACTCATTTAGTGTGGAAGCAAGTCATCCTCGGTTCCGAGGGACTGCCGAAGAAGAAGACCCACTTCGTGCCTGTTTTCACCCTTTCACCAAAATAACTCCCTCTATCCTTCAACTTCCTATCAGCAATGCGAAGGAATATTTACTATTATATATAAAACCAGTACAAGTGATAAATAATAGAATCCACAAATAGATCTCGAGTATATATATATATATATACCTGTAAGCGTTTCTGTTTTTGTTCTTGTTTGCCATTTGCTGAGTTCAGGAGAGCGGGCTGGACCGGGCTGAGCAATGCAACTCAACAATGAACAGTTGAGATTCGCAATCCAACTTTCAGATGTTGTGCACAGTCCGAGCTTTCCAACACTATGCTGCTACCTCTCTTTTTATGTATTTAAGAACGAGTTAAGAAAAGAGAAACGAAGTTCTGTTCCAGATATCTGAATTATTTGGGATTTATTCCAAATGAGTGCTGTTTAAACAATGAGGGTATGATACTTCTCAATCAAACACCGATAGGTTATAAACAAACCATCAGGAACCAGACTCTCTGAGGCAAGTTGGGAAACTTTAACTAAATCCCTTATTACTGATTTCCAGATTCCGTTTTATCTTTCATCTGTTCCCCTTTCTATCGCTGCGATTTCACAGCTCTCTGTCTTTCTCTCAGACTCTGTCTGCCTGTCTCTTTCTCTGTCTCTATTTCTATTTCTTTCTCTCTCTCTCTCTCTCTGTCTCTATCTAATTATCTGTCTCTCTCTCTCTTCTCCCTCACAATCAGGTTCAGTTCCAAAGTAATAGGACAGGCATCTGAAGCCCTAACTTTTCAGGACACAGTTCATCAGTGAGTGCACTCAACTCATTATCACTAATAACTACTTGTCATCCTAACAACCCCACATACCAGCAAAACACTTCCATAGATGTCCTTGTATCAATCTCATTAACTGACCAGGGACGCTGCAGAAATAAATCGCTGGAATTGTTTTGTTGTAATGGGATCTGTTGCTCAACATTTTTTGTTTAAATTTTATTCAACGTTTTCTCCCAGGTCCACATAAAATGAGCACTTTGAACTCGTTGCATTCCCCTACATTCTCCGAGTCTGAGGTTACTATAAAAGTGAATAAAATAGGACCATCCCTGATTGTTAATCTGTTGCATAAAGAGAACTTATAAGGGAATTTCTCCCAATCCTGCCTCGGTCCCTTATCTCAATGGAGTGACGGAAGAAGCCTGACTTAATACTGGGAATAATAATCCTTGGCGACATGACGTCAGCACGAGAAGGATAAAAGTATCCGAATCCGAATCTGAGGCTGAGAAGCCGATCCCAAAGACCGAGCGAAGGAGAAAAGAACCAGAGCGAAAAGGCGAGAGATCGACGTGAAAGCAGAGACTCAGACAGAGAAGATGAGCGCGAACACAGCTTACTACTGTGGACTCCTGCTACTCCTCCTTATCCAGGTCCAAGCCAGACCCAGACCACAGCACAGCTTTCAGGTAAGAGGAAACACTCCTGCTTTACTATAGGCTGCAGTCATCACTTTCCTTGGCGTTCAACCTTGAGTTGGATGGTAAGGTAAGGTGGACAGTGTTAACAATTGTTCATTGGCAACCCATTAACCACAGACCTGCTCAGTTCTATGAAGTGTCTTCAATATCCGCTAGGGATTTACAGGAGTGACTTTGACTGCTGCCTCATTGGTTAGCATCTTAGTAATCGGTCAGTTCAGAGCTGGAAGGAGTTTAGCCTGTACACGGACTGACTGTGACCTACCCCAGAGCTGACCAAACCACGGAGCAGTGTAATGCCCTGCCTACTGTGAGAAGGCGGCTGGTTACTGAACAGTATTGTCAGTATTCAGCACAAACCTGTCTGTATAACCTCATACTTTCCATGGACACACTCATTCTGTCTATAGTGGTCTCCTTCGAGACAACAGAATCAAAACTGCTTATTATAGAACGGTGGATCTCTCGATGCCACTGACCATCCAATAACCAAAACCCTGGTCAGGAATACCGATTTAGTGTTTCCAGTAAAATTACCATTACCCAGACTTCTGCCTAAAGTCTGTGTCCAGTTCTCAATAAATATTGACGAATACCAAAGGCTGCAACAGATGAACTATCTCAGCCTTGGAGCGAACCCATACCTAACTTCTCCATGCAGAATCGCCTTCCCTGCAGCAAGATTCGCACTTTCAGTCTCTGAACATGAACTAGGTTCCCGCGCTGATACATTTACTGAATGCACCAAGACCTCCTGTCCTTTGGCTTGAGGTCGCCTTTATCGCTCACCCCTAAGTAGGATTAAGGTCTGTTTAAGGCGAAAGTTCTCTTAGACGGTCATCTCTGAGCACCGTGCCATGAAACCCCATGCGCTCATATATTAACTGCAGGACATACCCAATGACCGATCACACAATGAGCACATAGGTCCCCAGTGCGACCATCAACTGAGAACAATACCCGCTTAATCGTGATTTTCAACCGAATTTGAAAAGCAGAATTGTTTTGAGACAATTTCGAAATGTAGCATTTCTTATCGAAGAATAGGAGCGACATTCATTTAAATTGAATCGATCAAAAGGTCATGATGAACAAATTCCCCATAACAGGTCATTAGAGATGCACATTAAGCAATGACACGATATTGAGTGCACTGCAGTTGATGCAGGAGGACAAGAGCTGCTTCAACAAGCCCACAGTTTCCCTTTCTGACATTGTTGCAACGTTTCATTGTAACTCTGCATTCCATCCTTCAACGTCATGTTTTCCTGCATTTCGCTGGCGCTGCTTAAAGAAATACTTCGAAGGTTTATAAGTTTGACTCTCCCCGCCCCCTATATTTGCAGGCTTTGTCCAGACTATTAGAGGAGGTTGAGCGCTATCTGTCCCATGATGAGTTGGACAACGGAGCAGATGAGACATCTCCGGTTGGCATCTCTCTCGACCTGCAAAATGACCAGCCCGAGTTGGAACGTAGCTGGGACCGGAACTTGCAAGACCCCGAAAGCAGAAACACGATTCCTGAGGGTTCCTTGATACGACTCCTCAATGACATTGCCAACGGTCCCCTGAGATTTAAGACTAGAAGCAAGAAGGGGTCAACAGGAGGCTGCTTTGGAGTGAAACTGGACAGAATCGGTGCAATGAGCGACCTGGGATGCTGACCATTTAACTTAAGGTAAGAGATTTCTAATTGGACAGTGACACCAATTACTGTCTAACACTGTGATATTTTGGAAATCCCTTTTTCACCAACCACTTTTGCTTTAGTTGAGGGTCAAGTCAGCGGCTATAAAATACTATTTGGGTGGACTTCACAAAAGGTTTAGCAGAAAGATTTGGTCACGTTCACCACATGCAAACTCAAACTAGCTGGACAGTTCTGCACCAGCTGTTGGGCAGCGTGGAACCAGGGCAGGAACAACATCGAAAGACTCTCTTGCTGTTTGTTTCCAGTGACGGAGTTTCATCGATCTACAAATCAGGGAAGTCAGCAAATCTCGGAGAATCTCCTGCCATGTTCACTTGCAATTCAACAGAAATCTTTCTTAAATTGCAGTGTATGACGTATGTCCAATGTATTCCGCTATTGTTAAAAGACTCGCTCTTATTTATCAGATTAAAACGATTAAACCAAAGGACCTTTAACACAATTAGGTTAATTTAAAAGATTATCTTTTAATGATCACTAATTGTGTAAACCGATTATGAAATATCACTAAGTAATGCAATGTAAACATATTGTTGAAGAAATGGATTTAAAAAGGACGTTCCGAGGAAGATTTCTGTGTTATGTATAAGAATGTCACTAAAATCGCGTTTCAACATTGCGTGTTCAAACGATCCCCTGGCTATCTTTGAAAGTCTACTTTGCACACATCAAACTGACTTTCTCTTTTCCTTCCCAGGGCTTCACTGAAAGTGCAGGACAGCGAGAATAACCCGCCTATCGCTCTCTCCACGTTCCAAAGTTTGCTTCAACTAAAGCTCTTTCGACTCGTGTTCCACAAACTCCAATTGTTAAACTTTAGTGACTCACTGTAGAATGTTTACAAGTTTCATTTAGTAGTAACCATGCTTAATAGGATCGTGTAAATGTTATTGGATTTAATGATTTCTGAATGAAAAGCTATTTATATTAATTTAAGAGAAATGTATTTATTTGTAAACTTATGTGTCTGTTCCATGTTCATGTGATTGCTGTAATGCGAATTCTGGTGCAACTGATGTGCAATTTAAAATGGATTCTTTGTTACAAATTAACACGGATACACTATTGGGAATACGTTATTTATTTTACTCCTACTCTTCCATCCCTGATGACTTTTGTTTCAGGACGTCTTCAGAGTTGTAAAATAAGCAAACAGCCTTTATTTATCCTGAATAATGCTTTAATTAGCAGGCTGTTTAAGTAAATGAAAAGCACTGTTGTCTGGTGAGGGTGGTGAGTTAAAGAGCAATGGTTCGCCTCCATGTTATCCATTGCTGGGCGGGTGTGCAATAGAAACACAAAGCAATATAAGTCGCAGAATTAAATAACCCATCACTAGCACCAAAGTTCATTTTAAAAGTGATAATGTACTCATTCCAGAGTAACTGATATGTTGTTTTTGTTGCTTTACATTCCTTGTTATTAGAGTCAAAATAAAACGAAAATGCAGCATTAGATATGAATGGTCCTTTAATACGACACTGCTCCCACCGCCAGCGATGTTGTTTTTGTGTACGGTAATTGTGGGGAAGGGGAGTTGAATGTTTCAGTCCCATGTACCGGAGAATTCAAACAGCCCCTTCCAGCAGCAGTAGGGTAGAACGCTCTTGTGTTGCTATAGATGCCAAATTTGGAAAGTAGTTTGGGAACCGTGTTTACAACATCCATTAACAGGAAATTGGAAATACACAGTACATTCCCAAGGTATCTCCCCCGGTCATTCCCAGACCCATGCTTACTGGCTTCCAATATTAGAAATGCTGCATCAAATCTGGAAACCGATGTTTCGCAGTTACCTCATAGTCCCTTTCTGTTTCATATATAAATGGTCGAATGCAGAGAAAGAAAACGAATAAAAAGATTTTATCAACTAGAAATTGGGCCCAATAAATTTATAGAATCGTATTCCGGGACTTTTTCCTTGTTAAAATCTATGCTCTCAGACCCACTCGCTAGCCGAAGGGAACTATGTTCCGCTCTGTTCAAACTCAAAGTAGACACAAGGGCTGGTTTAATCTAGCTTCGTGAGTCTGGTCAGAGCCCCAAACACAACGTAGCCTATACCTTACTCCAGCTTCCCTTGTTCCTGAGAGGCATTCAAAATAGCGATGAAGGCTGCAGCGCTGAAGTATTTGAAACGCCAGATTTTGATGCTCTTCTGAAATTACACTTGAAGTAACCGTAGGAAGGCCCAACATCAGAAAAAAGTCCGTAACTATCAGCCTAAACCTAAGTTAGGAGTGGTTGGCACTGCCACTGTATGCAGAATGTAAAATGGTTCGTTTTCAAACACTACCAGCTTTCATTTCAATAAAACACAGCGAAGGCCATCACAGTACACTCCACGGCATAAGTAAGGTGTGACACTAATGAGGCAGAACTTTAAAAGTAAGGCGTTTATGCCGATCTGAACACCCATGTTATCAGCAAGTCCATAACAGTTCCTGCCCTTTAATGCGAAAATAACCCCAGACAGTGTGCACGATCCGGTTCTTTGCCAAAGCTCCTCACAATGAAAACCTGGATTAAGCAGTTGGTGACGGGTAAACCTAGCACATGACATTTGACTGGCACATCTAGAACATTAAGGTAGCTGACACATTGCCCATTATTCTGTCCTTCCACCATGCTGAGGGCAGGTGTCAATCATAGAACTGATGCTGAAACTCTGGGGCTTGGCACAACAGGTGCTGGAAGGCTGGCGATGAAGCCATGCCCTCACATATCCAGGGATTGGTATCTACTATAATTAGGTTGCAGAGCAACGGCAGACTGTGCTGAGGGTTCTGTACTTCCCACTCACTGGTGGAGCCATGATTGGATTGCACGTGGCATGTGTACATGCTGTGGTCAAGAAGATGGTAATAATGCACTCACACATTGTGCTGCTCACTAGGAACTACACGATGAGTCCCTGGTATCTGTTGTACACCCAGCGAGGGCTTCAACTCAACTCGTTGGTTATCTAATAGCCAACTAGTCACTGTGTGTGTGTGGGGGGGGGGAGGGGGATAAGCTGGGTGTCAGGATCGAGTTGGTTACAAGATTACCTGCCTCTTGGTGGAATATTGGAACCAAGTCATGATGGACTTGGTAATCTGATGGACCTGCCTGGGAAACCTAAGTACTCCAGGGAGGTGCTGTGATGGGTGACCAGCTGGCCCTGCTCATTACTCGAACTAGGAGGGGTAGACCTGTCACTGGGACTCTTCTCACTCATCTCATCCTGCAAGATAATGCCTTATGTATAGTGTGTGTGTGTGGGGGTGGATGGGGGGGGGGGGGGGGGGGGGAGAGAAGGAGGGGGTTGAATTCAACCCGTGTGGGTTTCTCAGTAGTCAGGTTTGGAGACTCATAAGCAGGGTGATGGGTCCCGCGCACGTCAGACCCCGAGCTGAGCAAACACAGATACAGGATTGGACAACAGATATTTGTTGGCACCGGTTTGCAAAGAGAAGCCCTTACACAGGGCATTACACTTGGTTCAACAATCGTTACAATTGAAGTAAAACGAAATGGATGATTTAAAAAGCTTGGCATCTCTCTCGCCCACATATACTCAACCACGAATGAAATAGGCTGCGTATTTTAATAACTATCTGAAGCATATATGTACAATCCACAATAGAAACTGGGCTGAGGGCAGAGTGGGCACAGTCTCGACTCGGGAACGGGGGTGAAGGGTTCAGGTGCGAACGCCCTGCTCTCAAGCATGTGCAGCAGGACTGACACAGGTGTGTCGTGGAGGTCATATTTTGAATTGTTCACTACTGAGTGTGCCAGGATAAACAGGTCCCAGCAAGTGCTGAAAATGCTTGGGGGGGGGGGGGGGGGTAGAATCCAAGACCTTGACCAGGATAGCGCATGGCATTGACTGTACCGGGACCGTTTGTAAAGCCGTGTAAAAGCTGATACGTTTAACCCGTGTCAAGTTGGTGTGAGCTACAACTTATTAGTGGGACCTTCAATCCAGATCAGAGAACCCACAATCAACGTTGGGTAGAGAACGCAACTGCCTTAAACCAGGTTAATTGGTTTTAAATAAGGCACGCACTCAATTTTTTAAGGGGGTAATTTTAAATTTGGGCGATATTATAAAATGGGCGATATCGATATTGGAACGCATAGTGGTTATATCACTGGGCTAGTAATCCAGAGGCCTGGACTGATGATCCGGAGATATGAGTTCAAATCCCAACACAGCACAGGGGAATTTAAATTCAATTAATAAATAAATCTGGAATTAAAAAGCTAGTATCAGTAATGATGACCATGTAACTACCGGATTGTCCTACAAACCCAGCTGGTTCACTAATGTCCTTTAGGGAAGGAAATCTGCCGTCCTTACCCAGTCTGGCCTATATGTGACTCCAGACCTACAGCAATGTGGTTGACTCTTAACTGCCCTCTGAAATGGCCTAGCCATAAGGGCAATTAGGGATGGGCAATAAATGCTGGCCTTGCCCGCAACGCCAACACCCCGTGAGTGAATAAAAAAGAATTAGTCGCCAGATTGCCCTTCCATTGACTTCAGCAGAAAGGAAAATCGGACGAGGTACATAATGGGAGCCCAGCGTTAAAATTACCTCCTTTAAAGAGTTCATTTATTGACCAAACCTAATAAAATGGCGGTTGATGGGTTCATGTCTATATCAAAGGTCTGCCACTGAATGACTCACCAAACTGACCCAACAGACTAAGGCGACTGTTTCCAGACAGGATCGCCTAGAAGGCCGAGCACTGGCATGTCCAACACAGAAGGAAGCTTTATCTCAGAGTTCAGTAACTAAAACAGACCCGACTGGTAAGTTTGGCTACTTGAAAATAGCTTCAAATCCCAAGGAAATTGATTGGGAACAAGAGTTCCCGGGAGGGGAGGGCATTTATTCCCAAAGAAAGTCATGAATTTACCGCAAGGGATGTATTGTAGACCCAGGAGGGTGATATCCGCCGGTGCTCCCGATCGACCACCGTAACTTCGGCGGAAGACCCGAGGAAACTCCGGAAACAAAACACATAAACGGCGCCCACACATTTTCCTGGGTGTTTCCGCGGCTCTTTCGCTGGGCGGACGATCGGGAGAAACTCTTCGGAAATTCGTCCATAGATCTCGGTGCTTACCGTAACCACGTTGGCGCGCTTGTGGGAACCCAGCAGCCCAGCTATCAAATTCTAAACAGGTAAACTATAATATTCCTTTATTTAACTGCAAATCACTGAAAAATTCCCAGTTGTTCTGCTGGGTTGTCCTCTGCACGCCGTCGAGTGAAAGATTCCTTCACTGGATAAGGGAGCTGGAACTTGCGTGAGGTCGGAAAGGCCAGAAGTCGCCATTCGCACCATAGCCCCACCCCAGCTCCCCTCCACTCCGTCCTTCAGCCAGTGTGTTTCTGGGCCCCGCGGGGGAGAGGGGGATGTTCTGTACATGGTCATAAAAAGCACAAGCTACAGAAGAAACACCGCCCCCCCCCCTTCATATTTTCTGACAAATGGAAGAATATGTGGTCATGAGTCTTGCCCAGGAGAGCCAGCCGCCAGTGGGTGTCCTGCTCTGTCATAAAAACCGACTGCCCAATGTGTTTCACCCTTTTGGACATCCAGCCCGAAACTTTCGGGTTCTGGGTACAGTCGCGCTACAAGGGCTTTCATTCTTGAAAACTACTATAAATCTTGACAAGTGTGTCAGCTGATAAGGATTCAAATCAATGAGAAAAGCTGGTAACACATGTGTATTAAAGTAGGAATGGTGTGCGTTGCGGAACGAATGTACCAGGAGTGTATCATAGTGTTTTCCCCTGTTGGTGCAGAGAACACGCTGAATGAACCCGGAACACTCCAACACGCCTCCAAACTTCCAGTGAGATAACGCGAGAATCTCACGTTTTTCCATACATTTACTTAAAGTGCAGCATATTGTGAAGCGACGCAAACGTTATCCGTTATTAAATAGCTCGGTAGGACTTTCTAATTACATCGTTACATTTCACTGATGCTAAATAAGTAAAATCTTTCTAGAAAACAAGTACAGTTCTGAATAACTGGAAGTTTCTTTGACCATCGTGTCTGAGAGCGGTTAACAGGATGGTGAGGTATTGGATACAGGAGGGACCACTTGTTGCCTGGCCTGACCTGACCAGCCAATTACCCCCTGTCAGAGAGCTGACAGCTCTCCAGAACTTTCCGCATTGCAGAGAGCAATCTGCTATGTTATGACGCGACTCCTAAAACATTCCATGCAGCCATGAGCTGGGGCGTCCAGTGTCAATTCTTTAAAAGGTTACAGATTCTCTAAGGATGTTCACTGTCACATCTCAAAGTCACGCCATTTTATTAAACTCTCACAGCTCCACCGTCTGTGTAAATTGAATGAAACCTGGCGTGTTACCCAAATTTCCTGTCTCGTCAGCTCATGCTTCCAACAGGTTGCCATTTCACTGATGGGCACTGAGCTTAAATCGTTCTTCTGTTATCCAGTGAGTCAACGCGCCACGAACAGTGCACAGATTTAAGATACATTAAGTGGAACGTATTAAAGAAAGAAAGGACTCGCGTTTATATAGCGCCTTTCATGACTTCAGGACATCCCAAACCACTTCACAGCAAACGAAGTACTTTTGTAGTCACTGTTGTAATGTATTAGTGGCATTTGTAAATATATACAGATATAACATTCTTACTAAAACTGTTTAAACAGTTACTGTCCCTGTCAGTCCCGGTACTGGATGTCACTGCCCGGGTACAGGCCGCAGCGTCCTGGTTAGATTCTTTCTGAACAAACATTCCTGGTAGCTGGTAAAAAAAATGCCACCTTCCTTGTAGCCGTTTGAAGGAGCAATTACTTATCACAGAGTGAATCTCTGTCACTTCTATCCGTGCCATTCCCATCACTCCATCAGGCCGTGGAAGGTGTTTATTGGCTACACTACTTGTTTTGAAATATCGCAAAGAGTGAGCGTTGCCTATTACCCGAACATACACAGCACCTGAAATCAGCTGAGATTTGGAAACTTCCCATATAATAGGGCAATACAATGAAAGAGTGATTGGAAGTACTGTTTATTTTGTGAATATTAATTTATATATTACTAAAGCAGTTACTTGCAAAAGGGGAAATTCTTCACCCCTCTACCCAGTTATATCGGGGTTAATTCTACCCTGGGTAGTTTATCTTAACGTTAAAAATATAATTTACGCTTACGAAAAATAAAACCTTTGCTGAAGCGACAGCAGTTGTTCAGGACAGAATTGGACAACGCGGTGTTGCATTCATGTCGACTCTACTTGGACAGGGCAACAGATACTCCGATAGGATATGCAAAGTGAATTGATTTCAAACTGTTTAAAATGACAAATCTCGCTGCCACAGTGGCTTCGTGTCTGCAACTGACTTTACCATATAAGTTAAGATGATCCATCCCACAAATACTTATCATATCAACTAGTGGCACGTGGAAACTTTCCTTGACCATATTTTCTATTCACTTTATCTCAGTGAAGTGACGGAATGGGATGACTAAATTAATATTTGGGATAATAATTCTCGGTGGGATGACGTCAGCCAGCAGGGAAATAAAAGACCCGGAGTCTGAGCACAGAGGCAGAAGGGAAAGAGGAAGCAAGTGAAGAGCTAATCCGTCGTGAAGAGTGATCCAACCCAAATCAGAAGCTCGGACAGAGAAGATGAGCGGACACACGAGTTTCTACTGCGGACTCTTGCTCCTGCTCCTGATCCAAGTCCAAGCCAGACCAAGAGCAGATGACAGCCTGCAGGTAAGAGGTCCAAACGCCAGGTTACTGGAAGGACGATTTAAGGTTTATGGTATCTGGGCTCCAGCTGAAAGAGTATGCACTGGCCCCCGAATCAGTCCAATGGCTGCTGTGGTCTCTCAGACCACTCCGGTTAATGCTGATCCGCCGGGAGTGGACACGGTCGAGGGGAGTGGTGCGTTTCATCCTCCATTCCCTTCTGTTGATAACCAGGTAACGCAACTCTTCAACTATTTACTTAACACTGTGCAAGGGAATTTCTCGGGAATCTCCTTCCCGTTGTATGGAAACAGCGGAGAGCTAGCTCCTGTGTGGGGTAGAGACATCAACCAACAATAGACAGTGAGGGAGCGGGTTTCTAGCTGTCACTAACCGACCGCTAACCGGCACGTTCGCTTCCTTTCTGCATAGACTTGGCTGATGTAATCGGTGTTGCAGAGACTTCCGTAAAATTTCAATCATATCGCCGTGTATATGGATTATGTTTGATATAAATTCCAACACTTTTCTGATCTATGCCCATGAACAATTAGATCTGGTCTCTAAATCCTTCCCATTTCTCTTATTTCCAGGTTTTGTCCAGACTTTTGGAAGATGAATACGGGCACTTCAACTCAGAGGAGCTGAACAATGAGGCACAAGAGATATCGCCAGCCGCTTCCCTTCCCGATCTCAACACTGACCAGTCCGATTTGGAGCTTCCCTGGGACCGCGAATCCCGAGAGATCGGGGGCCGATCTTTCCGCCAGGAAGCGCTCCTGGCGCGTCTCCTCCAAGACCTCAGCAACAATCCTCTGCGGTTTAAAGGCAGGAGCAAAAAGGGACCATCACGGAGCTGCTTCGGGTTGAAACTGGACAGAATCGGGGCCATGAGCGGCCTGGGCTGTTAGCGGCTTGTTTAAAGGTAAGCCCGGCACTGAGATAAACACTCTGCCGATGTGTTTTACAGTTGGCACTGTTCATATAACAGTGCAGTGGGTCAGATAGACACATTCCGCCACACACCAGGAGGGAATGGCTTAAAATTACGAACCCGACCTGGAATAAGGCTATAGTGGACTGGGATTGTTTCTAAAATGACCCACTGGGCTGGGAGGTAGCCAGCTCAGAGGCTGGGGATCTGAGCAGGAATCGCTCAGTATCCGCTCTCCCACTTTCACGGCCAAACATCCACGGTAAAGGGGCAGCCACTGTGTGTTCGGTAGGGGTTGTACTATGTTACAGTGAAGTTAATGCCTGCGCCTTCACCTCGACGCGTCTTCAGTTCCCAACCCAGCTTCCGACTGATCCCTGCACTGGAGAGCGCCGCCCCCCTTCTACCTTTGTTAAAAGGTGTAAAGCCAATTGTTTTCAGTAAACGATCTTCATTATTTATTTCTCAGTCTTTCCAAGAACTCGAGAAAGACCAACCCCGCAAATCTACCTCAAGCTTTCAATTTCAGCACCTTGGACACATCCGTCCAGCTCCTTCTCCTCCTGTGCCCAACCCTACCACCCGTTCCCCTCCCTCCTGTGCCAACCCTACCACCCGTTCCCCTCCCTCCTGTGCCAACCCTACCACCCGTTCCTCACCCTCCTGTGCCCAACCCTACCACCCGTTCCCCTCCCTCCTGTGCCAACCCTACCACCCGTTCCTCACCCTCCTGTGCCCAACCCTACCACCCGTTCCCCTCCCTCCTGTGCCAACCCTACCACCCGTTCCTCACCCTCCTGTGCCCAACCCTACCACCTGTTCCTCACCCTCCTGTGCCCAACCCTACCACCCGTTCCTCACCCTCCTGTGCCCAACCCTACCACCCGTTCCCCTCCCTCCTGTGCCCAACCCTACCACCCGTTCCCCTCCCTCCTGTGCCCAACCCTACCACCCGTTCCTCACTCTCCTGTGCCAACCCTACCACCCGTTCCTCACCCTCCTGTGCCCAACCCTACCACCCGTTCCTCACCCTCCTGTGCCCAACCCTACTACCCGTTCATCGCCCTCCTGTGTCCAACTCTATTACCCGTTCCTCACCCTCCTGTGCCCAACCCTACCACCCGTTCCCCACCCTCCTGACCCCAACCCTACCAACAACTCCCTGCCCCATCCCTAACCCTACCACTAGCTCCCTGCCGTCCAATAGGAACATAGGAACAGGAGTAGACATTCTGCCCCTCAAGCCAGTTCCACCATTCAATTAGATCATGGTTGATCTGTATCTTAACTCAATTTACCCGCCTTGGTTCCATATCCCTTAATATCATTGCCTAACAAGAATCTATTGATCACAGTTTTGAAAATTTCAATTGACCCCTAGCCTCAATAGCTTTTTAAGGGAGAGAGTTCCAGATTTAAACTACACTTTTTGTGAAGAAATTTCTGACATCACTCCTGAACAGCCTAACTCTAATTTTAAGGTTATGCCCCCTTGTTCCGGATTCCCCAAGAGAAGGAAATAGTTTCTCTCTATCTACCCTATCAAATCCTTTAATCGTCTTAAATACCTCAATTAGATCACCCCTTAATCTTCTATACGCAAGGGAATACTGCCTAATCTATGCAACCTGTCCTCATAATTTGACTCTTTTAGCCCCAGTATCATTCTGGTGAATCTGCACTGCGCCCCCTCCAAGGCCACTATATCCTTCCTGAGGTGCGGTGCCAGAACGGAATGCAGTGCTCCAGATGGGGTCTCACCAGAGCTCTGTGCAGCTGTAACATAACTTCTACCCTTTGTATTCCAGCCCCATTGAGATAAAGGCCAACATTCCATTGGCCTTTTAAATTATTTTTTGTACCTGTCCACTAGCTTTTAGTGATTTCTGTACTTGGACCCCTAAATCTCTCTGCTCCTCCACAGTTCCTAGCTTCTCATCCCTGAACAGCCAAACTCTAATTTTAAGGTTATGCCCCATTGTTCTGGACTCCTCCACCAGATTAAATAGTTTCTCTCTATGTACCCTATCAAATCCTTTAATCATTTTAAATACCCCAATTTTATCACCCCTTAATCTTCTATACTCGAGGGAATACAGGCCTAGTCATTGCAATCTTTCCTCATAATTTACCACCAGCTCATTGCTCCCATCCCCTAACTGTACTAACATCTCCCTACCCCATTCCTAACCATACCACCCGCTCCCTATCCCTACCACCCACTCCCTGCCCCCTATCCCTAACCCTACTACCCATTCCCTGCCCCCTATCCCTAACACTAGCGCTCTGCTCCCGTCCTTAATCCTAACACCAGTTCCTTGCTCACTTCCACGCTAACCCTACCGTGCACTGCCGGTTCAATTGAATATTTATTGTAAAGCTTCTATTGCAAAGAGCCTCTTTGCTCAGTTACACAAAAGTTGCTTCCAAGGGAGTGTCCGTAAATGTTTAACATCAGCCACTGAGATTCACCAGATTGATGTGTGCAGTCTTTTAGAGACAGACCAACACGAGGAGAAGGAGAGGGCCTCCCAGTACACCGCGAAGGGACTCAATTCAATCAGATCACTTTTAATATCAAGCTTCTCAACCAAGATTAGACGGTGTGATTTAACTCAAATGTCAGATCTTGCACTGTGGGGGTGTGCTGCTCAACTCATTTGCCTTTTTCTCTCTTATCCCCAGGGTCTGACTCCGGGAGCAACACTGCCGGCACCGCCTGCTCATCGACCTTCCCACATTCAATTCACTCCTCCGATTTTTGCTCCACAAACTCCAGCTGATGACCAGTAGTGTCCCACCTGTAGACTGTTTACAAGCTCGACCCTCGGATTAAATCCTTAATGTACATACCGTGTCAGCTGCTATTTAAACAATATTTAATTCTATTTATATTAATTATGAAACTATTTATTTGTCATGTATTTGTATTTCTGTTGCTGTGACACTGACGGTCAGTCACTTGCTGTGAGCTCTGGTGCAGATTAAGCAAAGCCATCAGTGGAGGTGGTAGTTTTACCTTCAGTACATGTAAACACGGTGTATGGAACCCACTGCAGAATAAAGTTTAAAGTACATGAGTGTGCGAGGATCATTTCAGTCCTGGGCTCTTAGGTGTTTGAACCGAGTCGAATATCCCAGTTTCAGTTTATTGAATTAACCCCACTCTCCAGCGCTCATCTTGTCCATTTTTTAAATTCAGCGCCCTGTGGACAGCAAACTCAGACATGAACACTCCTCTCGTTCCCCTTTCACAACTTAAAGCTGCTGCTGTCACTGTTACGCTCCACCTGATCCCGGCTATTTGAACCCATTACTTTCTGAGAATAAATGAACCGGTCCCTTTCTCAAAAGCTGGAGAGTGAAGATTCACAGCGCGGGGTTGGCGTTTATTGAGCTTATTGCAGAAAGCCCGGGTGGTGATTAATGTGGACTCGCCATGCCAGCCGGTGTGGGATGTAACCCGGGGAGGCAGGGTCCCGGGAACCGGCCGCAGTCACTGACAGACGGCGGGGAGCGGGTTAATGCGGGGGGTCCGAGCCAACTCCTGCTGTGTCAACACCCCGAGCAACGGGTTCAAACTCTGCCGGGTTTCACCGCCCGTCACAACCACCAATAGCAATAATCCGAGAACATGTGCAGCAAACCTTTAAAAAAAACCCACACACACATCTGATATTTCCACAGCAGCCGAGCGGAGTTTGGGAGCTCGGCTTCTCACTGACCTCGGGTCAGAAATCCCCGCGGTTACCGGGGCCCGCCCCGCAGCTCAAGGAATAATAAATAAGTTCACTGTACCGGCTGCTCTGCCGCGGGAGGAGCAGCGCTCGCTCCGGACCGGCTGCTCGTGTGCCCGTCAGATAACCCCGTCCCGGGGTCAGGGGTCAGGTGTCAGGCCGCTCCTTGCAGGCTGTCACCAACTTCCGGTTCCCGCCAATTCTCTGCCTCACGTGACAGGCAGCGGCTGCCAATCACCCGGGACACCAAGCTCTGGGAGCCCAGGCATTTGCAGCACAATTTACCTCAATTACTGGACTCAACATCCAGTTCAACAATTTCAGACCATAACCTCTGCCCCTATTTTTTTTCCACATGGCAGCTGTTGATCATCCTACCATTCCCATTTACACCTCTTCTAGACTCATCTTTTGTATCTTTACTTGTCCCATTACCATCTCCTTTTGCTTTGTACTATCATAGCTGTTGCCATTTAATCTCTACTGCCCTCCACCCTATCACCGACCTTCCCTTTTGTTCTTTCCTCCCCTCCCGCCTATCCCTGCCCCTAGTACTTGCATAAAATCTGTTACATCTGTAACTTTTTCCAGTCCTGAGGAAAAGTCATCGACCTGAAACATTAACTCTGTTTCTCTCGCCACAGATGCTGCCTGACCTGCTGAGTATTCCCAGCATTTTCTGTTTTTACCTCAATTATTTATTTGTTTGCAAATAAAAACTGGAAATTAACACAAAATAAAAGTTTTTCCATAGAATCTTACAGCACAGGAGGCTGCCATTTGGCCCATCTGCCTCTGGTGGCTCTTTGGTAGAGCTAACCAATTAGTCCCCCTTGCCCAGCAAATTTTCCTTTTTACAACAACAACTTGCATTTATACAGCGCCTTTACATAGTAAAACGTCCCAAGGCGCTTCACAGGAGCGGTTATCAAGCAAAATTTGACAACGTGCTACATAAGGAGATATTAGGACAGATGAGATGTAGGTTTTAAGGAGCATTTTAAAGGAGCAGAGGCTTAGGGAGGAAATGCCAGAGCATAGGGCCCAGGAAGCTGAAGGCACGGCTGCCAATACTGGAGCGATTAAAATTGGGGATGCGTGAGAGGCCAGAATTGGAGGAGCGCAGAGATCACGGAGGGTTGTAGGGCTGGAGGAGTTTACAGAGATAGGGAGGGGTGATGCCATGGACAAATTTTAAAACAAGAGTGAGAATTTTAAAATCAAGGCGTTGCTGCACCGAGGGCCAGCGTGCAAAGGGGTGATTTTTAAAGCATATATCCACCTCCCTTTTGAATGTTACTGTTGAATCTGCTTCCACCGCCCTTTCAGGCAGTGCATTCCAGATCATGAGTAAAAATATTACTCATCTCACCCTTGGCTTTTTTGCCAAGTACCTTAAATCTGTTTCCCATGGTTATTGACCCCTCCCCCTCCACTAGTGGAAATAGTTTCTCCCTATCTACTCTATCAAAATCCCTCATAATTTTGAACACCTCCCCTTATTATTAAATCTCCCCTTAACCTTCCCTGCTTCTCTAATCTCTCCACATAACTGATCCCTTGTACCATTACGATAAATCTCCTCTACACCCTCTCCAAGGCCTTGACATCATCTTAAAGTATGGTGCCCAGAATTAGACACAATACTTTAGCTGAGGTCTTGCCAGTGATTTATAAAGGTTTACCATCACTTCCTTGCTTTTGTACTCTATTTATAAAGCTAAGGACCCCATATGCTTTTATAACCACCTTATCTACTTGTCCTGACACCTTCAAAGATTTGTGTATATAACAAAATATATTAAGAGTAAGAATGGGTAAGGAAATGTGGGTCTATTATTGATACTGTAATAGACAACAAGTTAATGACAGATTTATTAAATGTGTACTTTGTATCTGTTTTCACAGAGGAAGAGGATAAAATACCAGTGACAGAAGGGAAACTAAAAAATAAATCAAGGGGAGGAACATTTGATTCAATAGAAGTAAAAATTGGCAATGGAGAAAATAATGGGTCTTAGGATAGATAAGTCTCCAGAACGTGATGGTTTCCACCCCAGGGTATTAAAAGCTGAGGAAATTGCAGAAGAGTTAGTCATAATCTTTCAAAGCTCTCTTGATTTGGAAATTGTGCCATTAGATTGGAAATTTGCTAATGTCACTCCATTATTTAAGATGAGTAGGAGCAAGAAACCAGATAACCACAGGCCTGCCAGTTGTGGGAAAGCTACTAGATTCTGTCATTAGGGTTAGAGTGACTGAGCACTTGAACAAAATGATCAGAGAGGTAGCATGGCTTTGTTAAAGCTAAATTATGTTTGACTAATCTAGTTGAATTTTTGGAGGAGGTCGCTCAAGGGCGTGTAATTGGCAAATTAATTTTAATATAGACAAGTGTGAGGTGGTGCATTTTGGTAGGAAGAATAAGGAAGCCACATACTCCTTGGAAAATAAGAGTCTAGAGGGATAGAATTATAAATTGTGTTAAACTTATATAGAACTTTGGTTAGACCACACTTAACTGGTCTCCATATTATAAAAAGGATATAGAGGCACTGGAGAAGGTGTAAAAAAGATTTACAAGGATGATACCAGAACTAAGAGGGTATACCTGTCAGGAAAGGCTGAACTGGCTGGGGCTCTTTTCTCTAGAAAACAGAAGGCTGAGCAGTGGCCTGATAGAGGTCTTTAAGACTATGAAAGGGTTTGATAGGATAGACGTAGAGAAGATGTTTCCACTTGTGAAGATCACCAAAACTAGGGGCCATAAATATAAGATAGTCACAAAATTGGTGGTATCCTTTTGACTTGGGTTGGAAATTAGTTGGGAGGTAGACAGAGGGTGGGGATAAAGGGTAGATACTCTGATTGGCAGGATGTGACAACTGGTGCTCCCCGGGACCTTCTGAGACCTCAGCTTATCACCATATTTATTAATGGCTTGGATGAAGGACTAAGGTTGTCTATCCAAGATTGCAGATTACACTAAGTTTGCAGGAACAGTAAGTAGTGCAGATGGGACAGGAAGTTACAAAGCGACATAACAGATTAAGCATATGGGCAAAACTATGGCATATAGATTTCAATGTGGGCAAGTGTAAGGTCATCCACTTTGGACCCAAGAAAGATAAATTGGAGTATTTTCTAAATGGTGAGAAAATGGTGTAGAGGATCAAAGAGATTTGAGAGTCCAACCAATGTTCCCTTTAAGCTGCATGGCCGCGCAGTGCTCTGGAGCTCCCGCGCAGCCGGCTCACCAGCTTTTAAATGCAAAAACCACAATGCGTGGATTTATGAATAGGCCGTTCAGCCCGTTAAAGGGGCCCCACTATAAGAAATTGTGGATTGGAAGAAATAATAGTCTGTTACACGTACCCTAGCTCAGCAATTTGCCTAAGTTGATGACACCAAAGGATTCCAGTCCTAGTGCAAGAAAATCAAAAAGTTAGTATGCAGGTGCAGCAGGTGATCAAGAAGGCCAACGGAATGTTGGCTTTTATTGCTAGGGGGATAGATTATAAAAACAGGGAGGTATTGCTGCAGTTATATAAAAATGAGAAGTCGCACAACACCAGGTTATAGTCCAACAGTTTTATTTGAAATCACAAGCTTTCAGAGCTTACGTGGCCCCTTCCTCAGGTGAAGTCTCAGTGAAGGGGCCACGTAAGCTCCGAAAGCTTGTGATTTCAAATAAAACTGTTGGACTATAACCTGGTGTTGTGCGACTTCTCATTTTTGTCCACCCCAGTCCAACACCGGCATCTCCGCATCATGACAGTTATATAAGGTATTGGTGAGACCGCATCTGGAATACTGCATACAGTTTTGGTGTCCATACTTAAGAAAAGACATACTTGCTCTCGAGGCAGTACAAAGAAGGTTCACTCGGTTAATCCCCGGGATGAGGGGGTGGATATATGAGGAGAGGTTGAGTAGATTGGGACTCTACTCATTGGAGTTCAGAAGAGTGAGAGGCGATCTTATTGAAACATATAAGATTGTGAAGGGGCTTGATCGGGTGGATGCGGTAAGGATGTTCCCAAGGATGGGTGAAACTAGAACTAGGGGGCATAATCTTAGAATAAGGGGCTGCTCTTTCAAAACTGAGATGAGGAGAAACTTCTTCACTCAGAGGGTAGTAGGTCTGTGGAATTTGCTGCCCCAGGAAGCTGTGGAAGCTACATCATTAAATAAATTTAAAACAGAAATAGACAGTTTCCTAGAAGTAAAGGGAATTAAGGGTTACGGGGAGCGGGCAGGAAATTGGACATGAGGCTGAGTTCGGATTGGTCGAGGCCCTGTGGGTGGCGTAGCGGGCCCAGGGGCTGAGTGGCCGGGTCCTGCTCCTACTTCTTGTGTTCTTTAGATTTGAGGTGAGGATCAGATCAGCCATGATCTTATTGAATGGCGGAGCAGGCTCGAAGGGCCGATTGACCTACTCCTGCTCCTATTTCTTATGTTCTTATGTCAGAAAAAGAGTTGTACAGAGCTGAATTACGAGGTCAGAACACAAAAACAGGCCTTCAAGTGGGCATAGCTAGGCCTGATAAGGGATGCAGCAAGGAGCCGTAAGATAAGCAAGATGTCTTTAGAAACACAAGACATTTAGAACAGAGATTGGGCAATAGCTGACCTCAGCAAGATGGGAGGGGAGAGGGGCTGTCAGAGGTACCCTCTCCCTTGTAATTGGACGATGGGATGGGTAAAAATGATTGACACCAGGTATCCACCAACCCATAGAAATAAGGTGTAAAAACAGGCGACCGAGAGGGGAAGACAGGCAGTTAGGGGCGAAGGCTTCTCTGAGGTGGATGCAGGCTGGCAACGGCCTAACACCTTGGTCAAGTTTAGCCTCTGAGGTGGATCGATGCTGGTCAACGGTCTAACACCTCCAACAGCTCGAGGGACAACCCAACGGAAGTGACCACTGCTGCAGGCTGCAGGGATCCACCCATTCCAAGACCACCATTCTGCCTCCCCATCCGTCCGGTCGTTCCATTCCACTCCAGGGCCGTAGATCGCCCTCATCTGTCACGGGTTGTATGTCTACTGTATCTATTTCAATCGCATGTAGTATCTAATTATGCTTAAACTGTAGTTCTTTAATAAAATGCCTTACAACTCCTAAGACCCTTTGGGTAATCTGTGTGAGACCCTATGATCCAAATTCTTACACTGCAGCCCAAAAAAAAATTAGGGAGGACATTGAGTTCAAGTACACAAATAATCGAAAACCAGTTCTGACGAAAGGTCATCGACCTGAAAATTGTCATCCTTGTTTTCAAATCCCTATCTCTGTAATCTCCTCCAGCCCCCCCTGCCGAGATATCTGCGCTCCTCTAATTTTGCCCTCTTGAGCATCCTTGATTATAATTGCTCACCCATTGGTGGTTGTGCCTTCTGTTGCCTTGGCCCTAAGCTCTGGCATTCCCTCCCTAAACCTCTCCACTTCTCTTTCCTCCTTTAAGACGGTCCTTAAAACCTACCTCCGTCATCTACCCATATATCTCATGTGGCTCGGTGTCAAATTTTTTGTCATATAATACTCCTGTGAAGTGCTTTGATGTTTTACTACATTAAAGGAGCTATATAAATACAACTTGTTGTTGAAACATTAACTCTGTTTCTCTCTCCACAGATGCTGCCTGACCTGCTGAGTATTTCCAGCATTTTCTGTTTTTATTTCAGATTTCCAGCATCCGCAGTATCTAGCTTTTTTATTGAAAACTAGTAGACGGGTACAATAAGCCATCAAAAACACTAATTGGATTTTATCGCAAAGGAGCTGAAATACAAACTTTCACTACTGCTATGTGATTTCCGAAGGAGTTTTCATCCTCAATAATTTTCATGGATACATAGAAGTGGAAGAGTAGACTAGCATGCAAACTGCAAGTCCTAGCCTGCTCTGCGACTGTCCAACTTTGTTGTTAATCAAACACTTCTGGGAATTGCAGGTAGATGCATGCCTGTAATTTGCCACCATGTCAAGTTTCTTCAGATGACAGTTTAAGAGTTTGGCGTAAATAAGGAAAATACTGAGACTAAAATCAGAGATTTGGGTGTCCTTGTACAGGAAACACAAAGTTAGCATGCAGGTACAGCAAGCAATTAGGAAGACAAATGGCATATTGGCCTTTATTGCAAGGGGGCTGGAGTACAACAGTAAGGAAGTCTTACAACAATTGTACAGGGCTTTGGTTAGAGCACACCTGGAGTACTGTGCACAGTTTTGGTCTCCTTATCTGAGGAAGGACATACTTGCCTTAGAGGCGGTGCAACTAGATTGATCCCTGGAATGAGAGGGTTTTCCTATGAGGAGAGATTGAGCCTATACGCTCTGGTGTTTAGAAGAATGAGAGGTGATCTCATTGAAACATGCAAGATTCTGAGGGGGATTGACAGGGTAGATGCTGAGAGGTTGTTTCCCCTGGCTGGAGAGTCTAGAACTAGGGGGCATAGTCTCAGGAGAAGGGGTCGGCAATTTAAGACAGAGATGAGGAGGGATTTCTTCAGGAGGGTTGTGAATCTTTGGAATACTCTACCCCAAAAGGCTGTGGATGCGGAATCGTTGAGTATATTCAAGGCTGAGATAGGTAGACTTTTGGACTCGAGAGGAATCAAGGGATAAGGCAGGAAAGTGGAGATCAGCCATGATCTTACTGAATGGTGGAGCAGGCTCAAAAGGCCTTATGGCCTACTCCTGTTCTTATTTCTTATGTTCTAATGTACAGGTAAATTTAATAACTAATATTTCTAAACTTTTACATCTTTATTATATTGCAAAACTTACCAATCATAAGTTCTCCATATCATGCAGAAACTAGGATGGTGTCCTACAATATTTTAAAAACATATTTGGAGCAATTTGATTGACTTCCATTTTTTATTGGCTACTAATGTTTGATTTGTTGTTTTTCAATAGGTCCTTAGTAGTTCCCACTTGGTAGTTTTACTGACTCCTTTAATTATGTTCGATTCATATGCTTCCTAGGTCTTCAACTGTGATTTGTGCTCTTTAATGAATGCATAATTTAAGCCAATCAGATGCAAATGTGATAGAGATTTTCAATGATAGAGGCATGACAGTGTAACAATGAAGTGACAGACAAAACACATGCTAGATGTGAGAGTTAGAAGCTATCAGACTGTCCTTGGCGTTTGCTCATGGGTAGACTGGAGTACAGGTGCGATGGTTAGCTCCTAACCCGGCCTGTTCCTTTATGATCTCTGCTCGAGTATTCCCTGTTGAGATTCAGGTAATTGTGGGTGTTTAGATATTCCTTATGTCAATTACAGGTTAGTAAAATTATCTATATATTAAATCTTGCAAAGGACATACACCACTGTCCACAAACCTTACTTCCTGTTGTCACAATTTTTGGTTACATTTTTCCCATTCAATTTTCCTGTATCTATTAGGTAGGTGCAGGCACTGGTCACTAGGCAACTCTGCCAAGCAAGTCTCTAAAGTCTCTTGCCCAATTCAATTGCCAGCTTGTATATATTTTAATAACCCGGCTATTCACCAACTGACCATGGGAAATGCTACCACAATCTACTAGTTGCTTGAAAATACCAGACTGCATGATGTAATAACAGGCTTCCTTTCTCATTTTTAAAGATTGTTTTCATCTGTAACAAAGTGTGATGGATGTACACTAGATATAGGACCATAGGAATAGTAGGCCATTCAGCCCCTCGAGCCTGTTCCTCCATTCAATCAGGTCATGGCTGATCTGTATCTCAACTCCACATGGGGTCGCTTAGTTGAAAAGTAGCATCCTACTACTTCCCTCTAATGTTATTCCCACTCTCAATCTGCACTCAGTACATCCCAGATTTGTTTCTTTAATGGACAATAACACATTAATAAAATATCTCTGTTGAGGGAGGAGTGTTGGCCAAGACACTGGGTGAATTCCTTGCTCCTCTTCAAATAACGCATGGGTTCTTCAACATCCAACGGAAAGAGCTGTTAAGGCCTCAATTTAACATCTCATCGAAAGTACATCACCAATGGCAATGCAGCAATCCCTCAGTAATACCTTGGAGTGTCAGCCTAGGTTAGGTTCTCAACTTCTGGAGTAGGATTTCAACCAAACCTTCTATATCAGAGGTAAGTGTGTTACCAACTGAGCCAAGCTGACAAGGATTATGGTACAAGGAATGGTTGAGGAAGTCAGGTCCATACTCATTGGAAAATAGGAGACTTCCGGGTGACAGAAATGTCCAATATTTTGAAGGGGATTTATAACATTGTTCCAGGCAAATTTGTTCATTATGTGAAGAGTTCAAACCCCAGGGGACAAGTTAAAATATGGAAGTTAGAAGTAAGATGGGAGACCCGGTCGAATGTTTTCACCTAAAGGGTAATCGAGTTGTATAATAAGTGGCCAAGGTCGGACATTGGATCAGAGTAGGAATGGGTTCAAGACAAATGGTTGATTTGCTGAAGACAGAAGGATATGGTGGAGTGGTTGGAGAAGATCAAAATAAGGATAGGCTTTGTTGAGTCTAGTGGCTTTTTTCTGTTCCTAAAAATTCTGCAGTTAATTCTGAGTTTGAGGTATCGAGAATCTCATTTATTAACACCTCACATTTAGGCAACAGAGATGGAGCAGCGAAGATTCACGAGGATGCTACTTGCTGAAACAATACGAGGACAGACTGGAAAAATTGGGGCGCTTTTTTTTTTAAATAGAGGAGCTTAAGCGGTGATTTACTAGATATGTTTAAAATTATGAAGGGATGGGACAGAGTAGATGGAAACACTGTTTCCAGTGGTTGAGGGGTCGAGAACCAAGGAACATCGATATAAGATAAAATGCAAGAGACTTAAGACAGAGCAGAAGAAACTTTTTCACACAGCCGGTTATGAGGCTGTGGCCGCACTACCAGAGTTAGTGGTTGAAGCAAAGACAACGTCAACATTGAAGAATAGGTTAGACAGGTGGTTGAAGGAAAGGAGGAACTGAGGGATATGGGAACTGGACGGGCACATGGGATTGGGAATACTGCTTGTAAGGAGGATGGACACCAACATGAATGGGCTGGGCTGAATAGCCTGTTTCTGAGTTGTAATTTCTATGCAACTCACTAGACCTGAGAGCATTGTTTAGGGATTGGTGAAAAGTTGTGGCCAGTAAAGAATATAAAAAGTGGTCAGCTATCTGCTGCATTTCAGTTGTGCCTGTATTAACCTCTCACTACTATTTCTCGGTGCAAACGCACAATCTCTTGCTTGGCAGTGCTCCCAGCCACAAAGCTGACAGCACTAACCGTAACAACCACTCACTGTCACATAGAAGCTGCTTTATGTGCAGTTATGTCCCAGCATGTACTTGTTCAGGGTCTGTCAAATCAGTGTCGCAGTAGAGAAGTGAAAGGTACAGATAAAAGAATCACTGACATGGGCCGAGGTGGTCTCTGGTGGCGGGTGGCCGTTGATGAATCATTCGTTGTGTTCAGGGCCCTGGCATCGTCTGCTGAACATCCAATGGTGACAATGAGTCACCCAAAATAGGGACATAGGAACAGGATGAGGGCATTCAGCCCCTCGAGTCTGCTCCAAAGGAACAGAAGGAGGCCATTCAGCCCCTCGAGTCTGCTCCATAGGAACAGGAAGCCTAGTTTATGAAACCTGCCCTCATAATTTAACCTTTTAAGCCCTGGTATCAATCTGGAGGGTGCAAGGAATTGGAGGAGGTACCAGCCCGGAGAGACAAACTAACTCGATAATCATCCATTTAACAATGCTACAGAATTCCTCAGATAATGCTTGGGAAATAAGTAAGAGAATTCTGTATCAACACCTGCAGGACCACAAATGGGAATGTTTATTACAATGTAACCTAATCTTAAAAATAGAGATAATTACAGAAACAGAACTTTTAAAACATGGAATAAAAAAATAAAATGAGAATTACATTTGGCTTCAGAAGCTTTCCGATGTGAACTAATTAGCTTATATCAAATAAGAAGTGCAAACGTGACAATGTGATAATACTCAAATCGCAGCAACTAACATCCACCATACTGAATATTCCAGGTTTTACAGACAATTGTAATGTGGGCCAGAGACTGGAACCCAGGTCAGGTGTGCTCACCTGGTGAAGTCCTTGTGTTTTGCTTTCCTTGAACGTTGTGGGCCTGGATGTTTGGAAAGAGCTGTTTTTAAGCACTAAAATAACAGAAAACGCTGGAAAAACTCAGCAGGCCAGGCATCATCCGTGGAGAGAGAAACAGAGTTAACGTTTCAGGTCGAAGACCTTTTGTCAGAAGTTCTGACGAAATGTCTTCGACCTGAAACGTTAACTCTGTTTCTCTCTCCACGGATGCTGCCTGGCCTGCTGAGTTTTTCCAGCGTTTTCTGTTGTTATTTCGGATTTCCAGCATCTGCAGTATTTTGCTATCGTATTAGTGTTTTTAGCACTGTTGCCCGTGGTGGATAAATCCTAATCGGAGCTAAATGTGAGAGAAATAATGGGAACCTGGATTTAAACTTCACACATGGTCACAGTACTCCGTGGTCCCGGGGGTGGGGGGTGTCTCATGGTGCACGGTCCCGGGGGGGGTAGGGTGGCGGTGTCCTGTGGTGCGCGGTCCCAGATCATGTTGTGGTGCACAGTCCAACTCTTGTCTGAAACAGCTCAAAACTGAATTCAAACTAAACTCGTCCTCTGCCTCAGAAATCGGGCAGAGATTCACGCAATGGACAACAGCCCAGGTCCCAAACAGGACAACGGTATTCTGCACTGTCCCATCAGTAAAAGCAGGACTGAAGAAAGTGCTCTGTAATAAACAGCACTGAGATCATCTGGAGTTACTGTGCCTCTTACAGAACATGGGATCCCAGCTCATCACACACCAGGAGCATTTCTGAAACACAAATAATAATTGTAAATACTGCTGGTGCTTACAGCGATTATAAACTGCCGGGGTTCAGGTCAACAAGGGCTGTCCAGTAATCTTTGTCAAAATGATCAAAACTTAGAGACCACTGCGCTGGTCTAAGGAGACTGTAATGGCAGATCAGGTGCAATGAACAAATTGAAATACAAAACTAAGATTTCTAATAAAAGTTTTTTTTTTTAAATGCGCTTTAAATTAAGTCCCAAATCAAACTTTTTTTGAAGTTCCAAACACATTGAAACGTGCAAAGGCAAAAATTTAACCATATAAAATGCAGAATTAATAAAAAAGGGAGTTTAGAACAAGAGCCTCTGAATGAAGGCTCAATATTGGAGCCTTTCCCTTTCATTTCATTTTATGACCAGCCAGCTCTGGGTTCCCTTTGTGTAGTTTAACCCTTCACATATGCAGTTTGCTTCTCTAAAATTAATTATCAAATTCATTTTAAAAACATGGAATTGTTTTTCCTTCCTCAGCTATCTAAACTTCGAGAGTTACAGAAAACAGAATGAAAGACTCACCTTGCCCTCAATGGATGTGCAAACTTCATTTCCCTTATATTATAATTGAGAAGCCCAGGTGAAAGGGCGAGGCCCACAGTGCAACACTCACCAAGGCGGACAGTGGGAGAGAAGACCAGGGAAAGGCAGCGCGCCAGTTTCTAAACAATCTCAGACAAGTCCTCGACCAGCAGCTTTAGTCACATTCCTCAGCATACTAACAGACGATTTGTTTTCAATCACCTTAACCCCATGCCCCCTCCTCTAGGCTGTCATACTGATGGCAAAAGGTGACTCTGCTATAATTACAGCTACTAAGAAATCAAAGGCTTTATTTGGGGCCTCGTTACACTAATTCCAATACAATTTATTTCAGACCTGCCATTGATTGTTCTCTTGAATGTGATCAGAGATCAACTATATTCTTTACTGTAGTGGTGTCATGCAATACATTATTTGCACTGATTGGGGGAGCTGTACATCCCAAGTTATAACCGAAACCATGTTTCCATGGAGATCACAGCAAGGGTATCACTGCAAGGCTCAGACAGAACTGTAGTGGTTACTAATGGCAACAAAAACTCCTCCCACCAGGAGTGTCTGCCGTTCTGAAACAGAACAAACCGCCAATGCTGGAAATACACAGTAGGTCCTTCAGCAGACAGGTCACTGTTTGGGGTGAAGATCCTATCGTTGCTCCTTTCAGTTGGGGACTACGTATTTCCAGCATTTTCTGTCTGTACCTTTCAAACCAAAACCCCAGGTTTGTGCCCATGAACAGATTAACCTGCTGAACTGCAATATCCAGTGATTCTGTCTGCAGATTTAGTGTTTGAACAAAACGCCAAAGAAACAAAAGAACAATAGTGTCAGACTGTTACCTATTTCTCAACGACTCGGTTAGTGAGTTCCTCTGATTTTGCCTTGTTAGTGCTTTCATGTTTTGTGCCTTTTCCAGACCTGTCCTTTTGATACTGATCTGACCGACCATGAGCGCTGTGCAAAGTCAACCAACTGCAAAACTCAGTAAAATGTTCGAATGACTTCACTCACTGCAAAACCCTCGGACTGCTGGAGGCCCAACTGCAGTAGCTTATCTAATATAAAAGGAACCGCTCCCTTTCACTGCTGCCCTGTCTCACATGAATACAGACATACAAACACCGCAGTTAGTTCCACAATTAACAAAATCAGCCACCGACTACTTTAAACAGGGGCGAGCAGTGCTGCGAATTATAGACTAACGTCAGGGGCCGAGGTCCTTCAGTGGCTGTCGCTTGTTAATTCGGCGCCAGTTTGGCAGGTGGAAGAGGAGTGGGACTGGCACCAAGGAATGTCCTGCCTTTTTAGATGGCCCCTGAAAATCAAAGTCATCGCAGTGCAGGGCAGAAGGTTCTGGAATGTTGCACTGTGAGGAAGAGTATCAGATCGTCATGTTGTGCTGCCGCAGTTTCATCAATAGAAAATCGTGGCTCAAATTATGTCGTGTGATGATTCCAACAATCTAAAGCAAAGGAATAATAAAAATAGATTCAGATGACAGAATTTCATCGAACTCCACAAGCGCACATGCTCAGCACAGTTCCCGAAGTTCCCTCCCTCCTATTTTTATTTTGTTAAACTTGTCATTGAATCAGAACCATTTCCTTAACTGAAATGGTTTTCATTAACATAGAAACATAGAAGCATAGAAACTAGGAGCAGGAGTAGGCCATTCGGCCCGTCGAGCCTGCTCCACCATTCAATACGATCATGGCTGATCATCCAAATCCAGTACCCTGTCCCTGCTTTCTCACACAGAATCCCCATCGAGCCTGCACCGACACATATCCCACCCTATCCCCGTAACCCCACGTATTTAATTCCCCCTAACATATCCCATCCTATCCCTGTAACCCCACATATTTAATCCCCCCCTAACACTAAGGGTCAATTTATCATAGCCAAATCAACCTAACCCGCACGTTTACTGATATGAGATCATTAATCACAGGGGAACTCCCATGAGGAGAATCCGATAAAATTCCACCTCAATCCCTGAAGGTAATCAGGTAAAACCCGCATGAAACCGATCAATTGCTGCCCTGTCAGTTCCATTTCACAGAAAGGATTCCAGCATCTCCAGCTATCGTGATCCACAGACTATTCGATTATCTGGGTCTGATCCTACCCCAGATATTGATGTGAGGACAGAGTAAGAGCCCAGAACCTTGCTGGAGGTTCAGGGTGAGCTGGGTTATACTCTTGAGTAAGGCAGCTAACAGCAAAAAGGAAGTGGAGCTGAACTGGTAAAAATTAAAATTGCAGTTTGTCCATTTCAAATCCTCCCTGACCTAAAGAAACTCACCGGTGTTGGTACAAATGGATCGCATTAAAATCACAGAACTAAGGATCCCTATAATGGAGCCCTCAGGATTTCATTAATAGTGCAATTTAAAATGGTCATTAAACATGTCTGCCTGACTGGCTGTAATAAATCATTTCTTTCAACTGCAGCAGCACGTTCAGCATTAATCAGGCTCCGACTCACAATCCAAACTCAAAATATTTGGTAAGAAGTGTGCAAAGCAGACACATCAGAATCAGAGATTGCCCATCAATCCCTGGGATCCCACCTGTTCTCATTGTGCATCTGTTTTTACTAATATTTCAGAGAAAGCAGAATAGGAGACAGCTGCACCTGGGATTTCAGAAAAAGTGGGAAACATTTTCAGGAAAATAACGAATTGGAGAGTGAGCACAGGTCAGTAATAGAAAAAACATGTGCGCTGAACTCAGTTACAGCCTCCGCTGATCTCCCGCCCACCCTTCCACCCCCGTGCTGATCTCCCGCCCACCCTCCCACCCCTGTGCTGGCCCACCCTCCCACCCCCGTGCTGATCTCCCACCCCCGTGCTGGCCCACCTTCCCACCCCCGTGCTGATCCACCGCCCACCCCCGTGCTGATCCACTGCCCTGACCCCCCCACCAATCCCATGTCCAGTCAGGTGCTTCCCCCGTCCCTAACTCACCTCTCCCACAGCGTTGACCACTGGCAGGTGTCTCAGTCCCATGGTGCGGAACAGGTTGAAGACCTGAGACACGTGAGTGTTTGGCGAGACGGTGTACGGACAGGGATTCATGTACGGTGTAATATCCTACAGCAGAGACAAGACAACTGGTTCAACTCATGGTAACATACCAGACCTTAATCAGGAGACAGCAATTTGCAAAGTAAACCATCATCACCCTCTTTTATATATTAACTAGCCAGGAGCACTACTCACAAACCTGTTGCCCATACACAGAACACTCCAATAGTCCTGTGTTGACCTTTTAAACAAACATTAGTGTCCACAGTAGCCCAGTGGGTAGCACTCTCACCTCTGAGTCAGAAGGTTGTGGGTTCAAGTCCCACTCTAGAGACATGAGCACATAATCCAGGCTGACACTCCCAGTGCAGTACTGAGGGAGTGCTGCACTGTCAGAGGTGTGTCTTGTGGATGAAACGTTAAACCGAGGCCCCGTCTGCCCCCTCAGGTGGATGTAAAAGATCCCACGGCACTATTCGAAAAAGAGCAGGGGAGTTCTCCCCAGTGTTCTGGGCCAATATTTATTCCCCAACCAACATCACTAAAAACAGATTAGATCATCATCATATTGCTGTTTGTGGGATCTTGCTGTGCACAAATTGGCTGCCGTGTTTCCTACATTACAACAGTGACTGCACCCCAGCTCCCCATGTGGTGCAGCGAGCGGGTTCCAGCTCCCTGTGCCACAAGGGATCTTACTTAAAGCTCAGGGTGATGTGTGCATTAACATGCTTGATTTGAGCAGATACTGCATGGGACTGAAGACAGGTAGAGGCCAGTCACAGCACTCGGGCTAACCCCTGCTCCTGGGTAAGCAGGCCTGGCCAGTCACTGCGTACTGTACCTGACTGACGCTGGACCAGCAAGTTTGAGCCTTGGGGATTAAAGACATGACACCTTCTGTGACCATGACCGTGGGGCTTTATCCTTCCTCATCCCGGACATTCCTGCAACGTGCAATGCAGTTTATCGCATCACCTTCCCACATCACCTCTTATCCATCATTCTGCCCCATGGGACTGCCAGGGAGCCGCACCCCAACACAGCTGGCATGTAGAGGCAGCCCGAGACTACCAGGGAACCGTACCCAGAGACTGCCACAGAACGCACCCCAAGGATCTATCCTTGTCCCCTCTTTTTTGACATGATCTGCAGGATTGGGATCAGCTTTCACACAGATGCTAATTATACCCAGGTCTGCCTTTCCAGCACTTCATCCAGCTGCCGCGATGCCATCAGACTGCTTGTCTGACATCCACTCTCTGCTTCTCCAGCTCAACATCAGGAAGACTGAAGCCATCGTCTTTGGCCCCCCCTCCTCTGCCACTGATCCATCCCCTTCCCCAGCCACACACTCAGGCTGAATATGACTATTATCTTGGCATCCTGTTCAACCCCGAGCTGAGCTTTAAACACATCCTATCCACCTCTGCAACGCTGCCCCATGCCTTACCTCAGCTCCTCAGTCACTGAAAACCTAATACATGCCTTCATCATCTGCAGTCTCAACTACCCTAACACGCCCCTTGCTGGCAGTTTCCACCTGAAACGTCAACTCTCTTTCTCTCTCCACGGATGCTGCCTGGCCTGCTGAGTTTTTCCAGCGTTTTCTGTTGTTATTCCATAAACTACAACTTGTCCAAAATGCTGCAGTCCATATCCTGGAGCTGGAGAAAAGAGAATGGAATTCCTAAACTGTGTTCAGGACTCCTTCCTGAAACAATACAATAGTCAGCCTACGAGGGTGGAGGTGTTACTAGATCTGGTTATGAACAATTAAATAGATCAGGTAGATGAGCTAAATGTGGGTGAGCACCTAGGGAAGAGTGACCATTCTATGAGAAGGTCCAAGGTCCAACTAGAAAGGGGAAAAATGTCAATACAAAAACTAGAACACCAGATTGGATTAGGGCAGAATTTAGAAAGATGAGGAGTAAGCTAGCTGAGGGGAGGTGGAAAGAGAAATGATCACAAAGGACTGTAGAGCAACAGTGGGATGGTTTTTGAGAGAGATTGCAAAGGTACAGAATAAGTATATTAATTAAAACAGGAAACTGCTAGTAATTTTAGGATGCCATGGATAGATAGAGAGGTCAGAAACCAATTAAAATTGAAGAGGGCCCATGAAATGTCACTTAAAAATCTCTCATTAACCTTTAACACATCTCCAAAAATACCCAGTACATTTACGGAACTGATTGAAATTGGGAAACCAAACTATAAGGTCAAGGTCATTAATGCAGAATGGAGTAACGAGAAGGCAAATTAGGAAATAGTGATTAGCTAATGCCACAGGATTTAAAGTTTCCTCTGCCTATTTTAGTGCAGAAATGTTCCAACAGTTTTTAACGGGTTAAAGGATGACTCCAGTCCCCCCCTGATATGGAAAGGCGGGTGGGTGTATCCAGTAAGTCACCAGCGACAAGCATACATCAGGCTGCTGCAAGAGTCCAATGCCAGCGTATTATATCCCCAGACACAGTAAAACAAAACCGTCAACCCAGAGAAAATAAACAGATTGCAGTCAGTCCCAGGGCTGGGCAGCAGATTCATTGCCAGAATCCCAACCTTGGCTGGAGGTACAGAGCACCCCGCCCCCCCACCCCGCGGCAGGGAAGGAGAGCAAGACTGGGTCAGCGTGTGCCTCTGGGCTGCAATTACTGAGCAGGACTGGCAGACTCGAGGAAAGAGGAGGTTACTCACTTCCCCCCGCCCCCCCCCGGGTCAGACTGCGTGTTATGGAGGGAGGGGCCGTAGGAGTGAGAGAGAAACTAAATCTAACTCATCAGAAATGGTGCATCCAATGAGTGAAGGCCTCAGACACACGTGACTATAAAACAAAACACTCCACTAAAATACTGGGAAACTATTTTAAAGGAACTTAATTCCACAAAGTATTCGATTGCAGCTTTAATTTAATGCACCCGCTTTGTTCCCAAGGCTATTTAAAATAAAGTTTTATCATTTATTTTTTTGAAGGGTTGGAAAATGTCTTCTTTGTTCTGTCAGTGAGCAAGAGTTGAACCTCATAACCCAAGTCCTGAAAATCCCAGATAAACCCCACAGGAGGACCACCAACAGCCAGATACCCGAATGTTTTTATTTCTCTGCTTCTAATGAGTTTCAATACACTGTACACTTTACACAAACCCAAATTAAAGCAGCTTTGGGTGGAATATGCTTCATTTGTTTTTCGCATTTCTCAGCCAGAGGGTTTAGTATTTTATTGCACGATGATGATACACAGATTAATCCTTAAACTATGTGCCAAAGTACAATAAGGTATCAATCTCTGATTGAGCAACGTGAGGAATGAAGCACGGGCCAGCTCTGTCCGACTCCAGCTACAGTAACATTTGGCTTTGGAAGGCGTTTTCATGCAGGAAAGCTGCTTCAGTATCAGGGCAAGATTGGACTTACCCCACAAATCGCAATGTCCTGATTAAATAGGGACTGCGCGGGAGAGCCCATTTTCATTAATTAGTGTACTGCACAGTGCCTAGGAGACAGCAGTTTCTCAGCTCGTTTACAATCATATTAACAATGGTATTGCTGCTCCATCATGCACATATTGTTACTTAATGGATTAAAAGCTACAGAATCGCATTATTTCCAAGTTTACTGCCAGTGACAACAAATTAAAGCAGGTCTCTATTAAATCAAATTCACTTCTGCTTTCTACCCTGGTCCAGATGACAATTACTTTTTCCTAATTAATCAACAACTTCCTTTTATACAGCGCCTTTGACATAGTAAAACATCCCAAGGCACTTCACAGGAGCGTTATCAAACAAAAATTAACACTGAGCCAAAGGAGGAGGTATTTAGGCGGGAGACTATAAGCTTGGTCAAAGAGGTAGGTTTTAATGAGTGTCTTAAAGGAGGAGGGAAAAGTGGAGGGGGTTTAAGGAGGGAATTCCAGAGCTTAGGCCTAAATGGCTGAAGGCACGGCTGCCAACAATGGGACGAAGGAAGTAGGGGATGCGCAAGAAGCCAGAGTTGGAGGGACGCCGAGTTCCTGGAGGGTTGTAGGGCTGGAGGAAGTTGCAGTGATATGGAGGGACGTGATGAGGGAGCAAGACTTGGTGCAAGTTAGAATGCGGGCAGCAGAGTTTTGGTTGAGCTCAAGTTTATGGAGAGTGAAGATGGGAGGCCGGCCAGCAGCACATTGGAATAGTTAAGTCTGGAGGTAACAAAAGCATGGATGAGGGTTTCAGCAGCAGATGGGCTGAGGCAGTGGCAGAGATGGGTGATGTTACGGAGGTGAAAGTAGGAGGTCTTGGTGAAGAGGAGGATATGGCATCAACAGCTCAGCTCAGGGTCACACAGGACGCCAAGATTGCAAACAGTCTGGTTCAGCTTCAGGCAGTGGCCAGGGAGAGGGATTGAGTCGGTGGCGAGGGAATGGGTTTGGACAATGGCTTCAGTCTTCCCAATATTTAATTGGAGGAAATTTCTGTTCATCCAATACTGGATGTCGGACAAGCAGTGACACAAATCAGAGACAGTGGAGGGGTCGAGAGAGGTGGTGGTGGTGAGGTTGTGTCGTCAGCGGACATGTGGAACCTGACATCGTGTTTTTGGAGGATGTCGCCGCGGGGCAGCTGTAGATGAGAAACAGGAGGGGGGGGAGGGGGGGCGGTCAAGGATAGATCCTTGAGCAGTCTCACCCAGCTAGACGATGGAGGAGCGGTGTTGGAGGACGATGGTGTGGTCAACCGTGTCGAAGGCTGCGGACAGGTGGAGAAGGATGAGGAGGGATAGTTTACCACGGTCACAGTCACAGAAGATGACTTTGATAAGGGCCGTTTCAGTGCTGTGACAGAGGTGGAAACCTGATTGGAGAGGTTCAGACATGGAGTTGCAGGAAAGTTGGGTACAGATTTGGGAGGCGTCAACCCGTTCAAGGACTCTGGAAGGGAAAGGGAGGTTGAGATCGGGCGGTAGTTTTAAAGGACAAAGGGATCAAGGGTGAGTTTTTTGAGGAGGGGGGTGATTTGAAGGCGAGGGGAACAGTACCTGATGAGGAAACTTATCAGCTAACATGGGGTGCAGGAAGGAAAGTTGGATGGTCAGCAGTTTAGTGGGAACAGGGTCGAGGGAGCAGGAAGTGGGTCTCATGGACAAGATGAGTTTGGAGAGGGCACGAGGGGAGACAGGAGAGAAACGAGAGAAGGATGCTGGTTCAGGGCTAGGGCGGCGGGGTGGGGGGTGGGAGAACCTTAGAGGAAGGTTGGCTTGGTGGTCTGGGGAAGGGAGGGAAGTGGCAGAGGCGTCTGAACAGAAGGTCTCAATCTCAGTGACAAAGTCATCCATGAGCTCCTCGCACTTATTGTTGGAGGTGAGGGTGGAGGGGGCCAGGGAAGAGGGGTTTAAGGAGATGGTTGGTGTTGGAGAAGATAACCTTTGCAATCCAGGATGATTTTGGAATAGTGAGCAGTTTAGGCAGAGGAGAGCAGGAACGGATATGTGGTTCAGCCAGATCTGGCAATGAATGGCTAAATCAGTTTTACGCTATAAACGTACAAGAAAGAGAGCAAATAAACGAGCTATAGTGTGAGCGAATTTAGCAAAGTGCAAAGCCTGCAGGAGTAGCCAATGTTTGGTACGAAGCAGCCACTTTGGGCTCATGTTCAGCTGCTAGATTAAGGCTCTAATGCCCCCCAATGGCCAATAACAGAATCTCGTGTAAACCAACAGCAATAACAGGACTGGTAATGGGGGGGGAAATCGACCACCTTCAACAACGCAAAACTGCACCTGCTGCTCCGCACAAGCCAGGCCCCCCCCATGTTACATAAATGTTGCCAGCGTCAGACCAAGCTCTCTGTGCACTGCGACACAAAACCAATCGACCAGGTCACGAGCAGCTGTTGGTCCCCACTCCACTTACACCCGCGGCCCCAACAAACACTTACCACAATCATACGCGGGTTGAGGAGGGTCAGATCGAGGTCATGAATGTCAGGGTATCGCGGATAATCTTCGGTCATCTCCGAGTAGGACAGCCGTGGTTGAGTCGAACTCTGAAACAGTGAGAGCGAGACTTAAGTGACGAGCAGTCCAGTAGCTTCCACAGTAAAAGAGAAATGACCAACACAAGATAATTACGGAGGAGAGGGGCTATTCGGCCCATCTTAGGTCATTCATCCAGAATGACCCCAATGTCTGCCCATTGCTGCATCTAATTGTTTCTCAAACGAACCCAGGGTTTTCCCTCCCCCACACTGCCCGGGAGTCCATTCTGTGCGAAGAACGTCCTAAATCTTCCTGTTACTAGTTTGAGGCTGTGTCTCCTTGTCTTATTCTCTATTTAATTTGAAGCGATACTCCACATTTACTTATTCCATGCCGTTTACTATCTTGGATCTCTCCCAGATGCCTCCCTCAAAGGCTCAAAATACAAAGTTTCTCCTCATAACTCAGACCTGTGACCCTGGGGATCAGCTCCACGGCTCTTGTCTGCACGCCCCCCAGCGCTTCAACGTCTCCCTTGCATCTCGGTGATCAGAATTAAACACGAGGTGATCTGACCAGAGCCTTGTACAGTCTGATCAGGACTCCTTTGGACATACTCAGTGTTGGCTACATAGTTCAACATTCTTTTGGCTTTACTGATTGCTGCTCTCCATTGGCTGGACACGTTCAGTCTACTAAGACTCTTAAGTCTTTCAACTTCATCTTTGGCTATTTCAGTACCATTCATGGAGCGTGTCCTCCTTCAGATCTGTATTTTTCCTCAACATTATTCCTTTAAAGATGTTACGCTTGTCTTCTACTGATGTGCTGCTGAACAACCTCCCCCAATTAATATACTTTGTTGTTCCCTCATGCTTTTTTGGAATTAACCCTTTTAAAGTTATATACCTGGCTCCTGGTCCTTGGCTTCTGAATCCCAGATAATGTTGAATTTGACTATCCTGTGGTCGTTGTTCCCCAAGGATGTCACGACCTCCATTTTCTGTCTTTTGTCTGAGTCATTCACGAGTACCAGGTCAAGATCAGCTGCCTCTCCTGGCTCCCTGACACATGGATCATGAAGCAGTCATGCATTATATTTACCAACTCTCAACTATTTGGGTTTTATCAAAATATATGTGCCCAATTGAAGTTGCCCATTAAAATAACTCTCCTCTTCTCTCAAACCCTTATCTTTCCTCAGGACAAATCATCACCCTTTCTATTTGGCCCTGGTTACCTAGGGTTAAGCTTGGAGTTTTGTACAGTAGCAACATCTAACAAGAGTAGTTCATTGCGTAGCTTTTTACCTTCTACAGGATCAACTTCACTTACCTCCCAGGAGTCCCTGATGTATCGGGCTGCACCACCTCCTTTTCTGAAGACACTCCAGCCAATTACATTCAATACCATACTTTGGATTTAGCCATGTTTCTGATACTCACACTACCATCGTAGCTCCACAATGCAACAAATGTCACCAAGTGCATAATTTTATTTCGAATGCTTTTACCATTCATGGATTTAGCCATGTTTCTGATACTCACACTACCATCGTAGCTCCACAATGCAACAAATGTCACCAAGTGCATAATTTTATTTCGAATGCTTTTACCATTCATGCATAAATATCTTACTGCAAATCTGCCTCTTTATGGCCCCGCCTGGCTGTCTTTGCTGGTAGCCAGCTTATGTCTGTCTCTGCACCCTCCTGTTGCCGATCTTCCCTATGAACAGTGCTATCTGGGATCCAATTACCTATCTGCCCACACGCCATCTATCTAGTTTAAAGGATTTTTGATTGCTGTCTCAATGCTACTCGCAAGTCTCTTTGCTCCCACTTGGTTTAGCTGTGGTAGATCCCTCAAACACCAGTTCTCACAGGTGCACTGCCAGTCACTTGTTTCTATCCTCAATTCTCCTGGTGAATTCACCTCGTATCCCAAACAACGGGAATATACCGGAAAATATTACTTTGTATTCCCTATCTCTGTTACCCATCGCCAGCCACCCCGTTACCCGTCGCCAGCCCTCCAGTTACCCGTCAGCCCCCCGCCCCAGTTACCCGTTGCCAACCCCCAGTTAACTTCACAGGGTTCCTTACTGTTCTTGCAACTTTTACCAACCTTTTTCCATCCAGTAACTCCAATTCCTTACGTATAATTGTTCCTGGGAACCTGCCCATTTGCCCCAATCTCCAGCTATGATCTGATTCACTCGAGGTTTATTGCAAGCCCGATCGGTTCACTAAGCTGTGCCAACTCAGCTACTGACTTCAGTACATCCACCCGCTCTTGATAATCCCGCCACTTGTATTCTTGTACCTTCAGCTTTTTCCACTGACAATTTCTTTGTCTTTTAACTTTCTTGTTGTACCACAGAGTTGAACCTTTATTCAATCCTTATACCAATCTCTCCAGATTTTCTGCAAACATTATTCAAGTCAGTCAATCACTCAGACCAATGTTCCCTCTTTAACGGGGATCGTGACAGGGGAATTCTGTGGGTGCTCATCGTGTTGAGCATAAAAAGCTCACAAAATGATTAGGGCCGTCTCAATACAATTCCAAATGAATGCTCTGTATCTAACCCGTGCTGTACCTGACCTGGGAGTGTTTGACATCTGACACTGGGAGGTGTTCCATTGCCCAGAAAAATATTCTTCACTTTGATAAGCACAAAAATTCACCATGAATAATAAAATGCATATGCTGGACTTTAAGAAATAAAGAGAAAGGCAAAGTTTTTTTCAGACACTTACTGAATGGGTCTCAGAGTAGCTAACCCCACGCACAAGCAATGTAACCAGCTGCGATCTCAGAATGAGGCCATGAAAGGTTAAAGGTCGGAAGCGCTCCTCCATTGTCCATTCTTCACTGGGAGACTGGTCGGGATAAAGGTTTGGGTAGGGGGCATGTCTGTACAAACAGGAGGGAAGTCAGTAACTGAGTGAGCACACGCATACAACAGTGAATAGGACAGTAACAAACAACCTAAATATGTGCGCGCTTGGATATGAATGTGAACAAGATGACGGTTAAAGGCGTCTTAATGTACACATGTAAATATCAAGCTTTCAGTCAGATAAATCTCAAACACCAGTGGAGCTCCATTACTCCAAAGCACTTTCCTGCATCACACATACATCTTCCACAAATCCTCATACAGCCCAGGTTGTGAACGCTTTCTTCAATCCACTACTACAGAAATTAAATAACATTTCTTCAAAAACAATTTTAAAATTATTTTATTTGCAGTGAAATTGGCCTAGGCTCCGCCTTAAACATCCCGGGACTAGCAGATAGTTCATCAGGCCACTTGGCACTGAAGTAATTTTGGCATCACGCAGGATGAAGGTGAAAGAGAACGTGATGCTCACCCAGCATTTCTCACTTACATCGTCACCCAGTGTTACAGCACCCAGCGTCACAGCAACAGCCGACCCCTCAACGTCACAGTAACAGCCGACCCCCCAAGTGTCACAGTAACAGCCGACCCCCCCAACGTCACAGTAACAGCCGACCCCCCACAACGTCACAGTAACAGCCGACCCCCCCAACGTCACAGTAACAGCCGACCCCAACGTCACAGTAACAGCCGACCCCCCCAACGTCACAGTAACAGCCGACCCCCCCAACGTCACAGTAACAGCCGACCCCCCCCCCACGTCACAGTAGACCCCCCCAGCGTCACAGTAACAGCCGACCCCCCCAACGTCACAGTAACAGCCGACCCCCCCAACGTCACAGTAACAGCCGACCCCCCCAACATCACAGTAACAGCCGACCCCCAGCAACAGCCAACCCCCCAGCGTCACAGTAACAGCCGACCCCCCCCCCCCAATGTCACAGTAACGGCCGACCCCCCAGCAACAGCCAACCCCCCCAACGTCACAGTAACAGCCGACCCCCCAGCAACAGCCGCCACCGCCAGCCCAGAGCTGCTCTATTTGCTGCACTTTCAGAGGAGAGACCCTAACACCGTAAGGTTGAGGCTGTTTAGGTTTTGCTGGTTACTATAATAGGTCTGAGTGTCAGAGGTACAGACCCCCCACTCTCTATCAATAGGTTAGATTAAAGTTACATGTTCCTCCTGCATGATTCCCTGGAATGGGGAGAGGGCAGGGAGATGATTAGATTTGTTCTCCCGCTGTTCAGTCTCTTACAGACGTGCAGGCACGGCACAGCCCATGGAAGCACATTCCCCGAATGTCACTGGCTCCCTGAGGACACGCTCCTCACTCACTCCCTGCACTAAATGAGCTGTAGTATCTGGAGCTGCTGAGTCACCAAAACAGCCCACCGGCCGGCACCTCACCGGACAACGTGTTTAAATAACCTGCAGCTCGCTGACTGGGTGAAGCAGAGAGACTGACCGCTCGCACACCGACCTGCGCTCCAGCATCTGTTGCAACATGTCCTCTCCGTCCTCAGCAACCTCAGTGTTCACCAGCTCGTCGCACACGTTCCTCAGCTCACTGGACGGGTAGGATTTCATCGACTGGCTCCGCTTGTGCTGCTCCCCGGCTCGAGTCAGGATACTCGATTTCTGCAGCGACAGAACAGACTGTGAGGCCCAACACACAGAGAAACAGGCAAAGTAACTGGGAGCCTCGAACCCCCTATGGTGCCGGGGGCCGCAACCCCCGACCATGCCGTCACCCCTGCGCAACCCCCGACCTTGCCGGGAGCCTCGACCGTGCTGGGGGGGCGCGACCCCAGAATGCGCTGGGAGCCATGAATCCCCCGAGGCAGAGTTTAAGTTTTATTTCAAGTTGGAGCGTATATTTAACTATTCGCAGTTACCGATGCAACTGAGCTGCTGGCTGCAAGATGGAATGTCCAACACCACAACAATTCGCAGTTATACAGCAACTTTAACATCGTAAAACATCCCAAGGCATTTCATAGGGTCATCATTGACACCGAGCCACACATCACTAAGAAACAAATTATCTGGTCATTATCACATTGCTGGGAGCTTGCTGTGCACAAGTTGGCTGCCGTATTTCTTACATTGCAACAGTGACTGCATTTCAAAAGTACTTAATTGGCTGTAAAGTGCTTTGGGATGTCCTGAGGTCGTGAAAGGCGCTATAGAAATGCAAGTCTTTCTTTCCCTGTATCAAGCTTATTTTGATGTAATGTTGCAAGTTTTGTCAGTTACAGGCTGGAGAGAGAAACAAACTGAAACAATGCCTTGCGATTGGTTCAGCGCAGGTCCGACGGTTCCTTTTAAAATTTTAGTGCTGGGATATTCAAAATCCAGGCAGTCCCAGTAACACTTTTCAAGGATATTCAAATCAAAGGGTCTATTTGACAATCTCAAAGAAACCAATTTGTTTGAAACTGCTGAAAAATTATTTTGAATTTCCATGAAACAGTTTAATTAGGTTTCTACAGTGGGAAGAAATTCTATAAAAAGAAACACTATTATTTATAAAAGATTAGCTAAGATCGTGGAGCTGCAATCTTTTTATTTTGTCCACTGACAGGTGTAAATATACAACCACTAATAGGTAAATATATACCTATAAATACGCAAATATATAACTACATTTTATAATGTTCCTTATGTGCTTGCTCATCCTTTGATATGACTGGAGTGAGAGTTCATTGAGCCAGAGGGTAATTCCAGTTGCAAAAGCAATTATCAGACGGGGTTTGCTGTTCATTTACTGGGCGCATTACCCAAAGCTTAGTTAAATCTCAAGGCAAGGAGAGGCACTGTCGAAGGGTTGGGGTGTTGGGCCTCACGGTGAGAGCGATGCAAGATACAAGAGCGGAAATAATCTATGGTAAGAAGGTTAGAAAAGACCTAGAAACATACCAGCCATTATAAAATTCCAAGTTGTTGCTTTCAGTTACTCATTAACAGGAACAAAAAAAATCAAAGTAAAATAATAAACATGTAACTGAACAAACGACCACACTGACAAGACACAAAAAGTGCGAGTAATTGCAGAAGTGTGAACTTCAATTGCAGGGAAAGGTTAGAAAAACGTCAGAGTAGATCACAGGCGCACTCCGGTGGCTGTCGCCACTACTGCAGAGAATTGGAAACATACAGGTTAATGAAAAGAGGCCACCGACACCACAGGCTTTATCCTAGCAGAGTCAGTAAGATAGCGTGCGTGCTCAGTATTGAGTACAGCCCAGTGACTGGTCACTTCAGGGTCAGTTATTGGATACACGGAGTACAGCCCAGCGACGGGTCACTTCACACCTTGGAACTGTGGCTGATGACAAGTCATTTGGAATAAAAATTTACTCCTCAACCAACAGCACTAAAACAGATCATTTGGTAATTTATCTCATCGCTGTTTGTGGGAGCTTGCTGTGCTCCAATTGGTTGCCGTATTTCCTACATTACAACGGTGACTACACTTCAAAAGTACTTCACTGGCTGTAAAGTGCTCGGAGATGTCTGAGGTTGTGAAAGGCGCGATAGAAATGCAAGTTATTTCTTTATTTTCTTCATTATTCCACAACGCAAAAGGTGATTTGACCCAGTGTGTCTATCAGCTCTTCACTCGAACAATCTAAATGTAATCCCACTGCCCAGCTCTCTCCCCATATCCCTGTATCTTCTTCAGTTTCCCACTGCCATCCCACAGCCAGGGGGAGCCCTAGTCATTGCCTCAGACGCTCTCGGGGACATACTCCAATTAGCGGAGAGCGATCATGCTCCACAGCATCATAGCTTCAGTTGGCATCACTTGCGCCGTGCTCTGTTCAATGTGTTGATATTACACTGGCGTAGATTTACCTTAAACTTAATGTTGTTGCTGATGAGGATGTTTCCCTTCATGAACTCCTTCTCATTCCCTCGGTTCTCCGTGACGACAGGGTAGGCATGATGTGCTGTGGTGCGCAGAATACTGACCAGTGATTGGATTCGGGTGTGAGGATAGACATAGGTTAGATTTGGCTCCATGATATCGCTGGCTGTCAGTCTGGGATTGAACATAAATATAATCAAACTCCAGTCTTTGAGACATGGTTTAAAACAATGTTCCCTGTAAGCTCCAGGGATCCCGTGCAGCCAGCTCTTCAATACAAAAACTGCGCACGCGCTGTATTTTGAATGGCCATCGCCGCATCTTAAAGGGTCCGCGCAGGGCTAAACAAAATTAGAGGGAAGTTCTGACGAAGGGTCATCGACCTGAAACGTTAACTCTGTTTCTCTCTCCACAGATGCTGCCTGACCTGCTGAGTATTTCCAGCATTTTCTGTTTTTATTTCAGATTTCCAGCATCTGCAGTATTTTGCTTTTGTAAAATTAGAGGGAACACTGGTTTAGAAGTACTTTTACAATGTTTCCCTCTCAGCCTCACCGAGTGGCCAGCCTGGAGCCACTGCACAATCTCAACAGTTACTCTTTGCCCAAAGTGGAATCGCAGAACTCCGTTTCTGACCCGGGGAGGGAATCCCCCAGGACAACAACCCAGACATTCAGTGACAAACTATCAAACCTCTGGCACACCAGCAACCACTAGAGAAGAGTCTGAATAACCGGTGCAAGTTCTGTCTCTCTGCACCATCACTTAACTCTCTAACACTCAGATTATCAAACCATTTAAATACTGAAGTAATGAACTGCAACAAGGAGCAGACCAGAGGGATTCAGCAAAGATGAAGGATTTAGTTTCCGAGAGGAAGGAGCCCTGGGCATTGCCAGACACTGCTGCTCTGTGCAATGTGTGTCTCTCAAATGCTGATTTCAAATTAAATCTAATCAATGGCTAATTGATTCACTGATAACACTGATCAATTATCTGGCAAGCTTAGACAGGATAGCTGCGCGAGTCAAAAACGATAAACACCTACTTATCCATTTCAGCCTCAGTCTCCCACTCGAGTAACGGGACACCACGGAGCCCTACATGCAGGTCGTAAATCCCTTTATTGAAGAAATCGCCCGTCCACTTCGCCACCTGGTGAAACACAGAGAGGAGAGGGATGGAATTCTCGGATAAAACGCACCCGACAGCGACAGTCTGAGGCACTTAGCACCGTGCACGTATCGAATGTGAACTTTACCCTGCCCCTCCTGGAGCTGCGAGGCACCTCACTGGGCACTGAAACATCAGCTCTGGGTACTCCAGCCACTCTCAATTCACTAAAAGGGCAGCTGTAATCGGGAGGGCACAAATTTACAGACAATTCTAGCACAACCCCAGGATCGTCACATTAGTACCTCATCTCGGCGTTGTCCCTTAATCTCAGCATTTAACACAATAACTACACGTTCATCGGCATTTCATTGCCTCCCACGTGGGCAGAGACACCAAGACAGACACAGACACATACCATCAGTGTGACCATGATGGGCAATCCATATGTGATTTCATTGGTAGATTCAATAAGAATGACAGTGAGACTGATGGTCATACGGACCACCCCACCGAGGAACGCAGCCGCTCCGACCAGAGCAAAGGTCCCGGAATAGATGTGAGTCATCCCGATGAACCTGGGACAGATTAAAAAAAGTTAAAAGCTGTTGCCATCCCCAATGCCCCCCAACCCCACCGGCCCCCGTTCTCCACCCCCCGCCCCAACCCCAGGGTGTGAAACGCAGAATCTCACAGTTGGCGACTGCTGCTTTGGATACGAATGCCTGTCCACGCTCACTGCACTTCAACATTTGCACAATCTCAGACAAATGGCAGTCACCTCGGGTGGAGGGGGGGGGTGCGGAAACCAACCACACGGAACTCATTCCCGCATCACTCACGTTTTCAGAACGTTTGCCACGAGTCGGCCGTAGGCAGCTCCGCAGAGGAGCGAGGGCACGAAGAGCCCGCTGGGGACCGACACACCGTACGTCCAACAGGCCAGAATAAAGTAAAGAATAAAGAAAATGCTCAGAGTGACCGGACTGAAGGTTCCTGCAGAAACAAGAACAGTAAAACACTTCAAAACAACAAAAGAGCAAAATCTTTCAGTAGATCCAACAATTGCACTAAAATCATAGGATTATTGTGTGTTGTGTGGGACAGGCTGGCTGGACCAGTCGGTCTTTGCCGTAGTTCGAATAAACATCTGGACCAGATAGACAATTACAGCAATCTCAACTGCCTAAATTACCCAAATTGGAGAGTATTCTCCTGATTTGTGACCGATAAAATGACCAAAGTCGTGACCGACAAGTGGAACCAGACCCCAGTGAGGGAGCATAGGAACAGGAAGCCATTCAGCCCCTCGAGCCTGTTCCATCATCCAATTAGATCATGGCTGATCTGTATCTTAAGTCCATCTACCTGCCTTGGTTCCATAACCTTTAATACACTTGCCCAACAAAAATAATCAATCTCAGATTTGAAATTTTCAATTGACCCCCAGCCTCAAGAGCTTTGGGGAGTGGGGGGCGGACAGAAGTGTTCCAGATTTCCACTCTCCGTATATGGCACCAGACCCCGGTGAGGGGGTCAGCGCCCGTGGCACCAGACCCCGGTGAGGGGGTCAGCGCCCGTGGCACCAGACCCCGGTGAGGGGGTCAGCGCCCGTGGCACCAGACCCCGGTGAGGGGGTCAGCGCCCGTGGCACCAGACCCCGGTGAGGGGGTCAGCGCCCGTGGCACCAGACCCCGGTGAGGGGGTCAGCGCCCGTGGCACCAGACCCCGGTGAGGGGGTCAGCGCCCGTGGCACCAGACCCCGGTGAGGGGGTCAGCGCCCGTGGCACCAGACCCCGGTGAGGGGGTCAGCGCCCGTGGCACCAGACCCCGGTGAGGGGCTCAGCGCCCGTGGCACCAGACCCCGGTGAGGGGCACAACACAACAGGAATTAATGCAAAAAGGAACTGTATAAAACCAAACCTGCTGTGACTCACCGTCCTGGTGGAAGAGCTGGAGAATGGCAGTCTCTTGTGGGTTGAAGAACAGTGTGGCCATGTCATTGTAGGTTTGATTGGGACAGAAGAAGGTTTTGATGCTGGAATTTATATTCCCCTCAGATAGCTGAGTGAAAAAAGCCAAGAACAATAAAAACACACTGCACAGCGACAAGATTCAATCGCACAGTCACAGGAACTGTTGTACGTGAACAAGATCAGCCTCTTCAGACACCCATTTATAACACGCAGAGTTTTACTTTTCATACAGCGAATGAGGCAAAGTCTCTAACTCCCAGGGATGGCTAGAACAAGCCGATCTCTCACCCCTACACTGACACACAGTAAACATTTAAAGGACAAACTTGTGAACAGATCACTGAATTCAGGTCACTTCTGACACAGCTACTAGTCTCAATATAGAAAAACAAACTCGCGTGTGTGGTGTGTGTCGCGCGCGCGTGTTTTTCTCTCTCTCGCCCACAGCGCAGGATTCCTGCAGCCGTCCTGCCCAGCGCTAGGAATTGTTCAAGACTCATCCTGGGAAGTCGCTCTCCGACCACCCCACCCTTCATGTGGGCAAAGACTTGGTCTCTCTCCAAATCTCGCGAGCACCAGAAAATTGCCACACCAAGGAGTGTGACCACGAACCGGGCAACCCCTCCTCAGTGTACACTGCACAACATCTTTCACCAATTGTACCCGTACACACTCATCCCTCCATCTGTACAGTGCTGGGGCACCACAGTACTCAGCATTTATACCCACTGCACTGTGAAGCACAAGATCAGCAGAAGTTGTTTGGGGCAATTTAGCTTTTTAATAGAAAAAAAATATCTTGCAATAAAAGCAACACTTTGACTCAAGATGCTCTCAGAGATTGTGATGTCAGCAGACAGCTATAATCTTGTATATACATAAAAGAAAGGCCTCTTCCTTGCTCTGCTTGAACCTCACTGCTGGCTGTTAGCCTGATGCGATTCTTGTTGGAAGTACAGACAGCAGCAACAAGCGAGGGCAGGAGCGGAACAGAAGTGATTGTCTCCATCAAATCACTTGGATACAAAGTAAAATGAGTGAAGACAATACATCTCCTCCCCTGACAATCATTGCACAACAAAGCCAACAAGTCTACATATAAGATTCTGAGGGGGATTGACAGGGTAGGTGCTGAGAGGTTGTTTCCCCTGGCTGGAGAGTCTAGAACTAGGGGGCATAGTCTCAGGATAAGGGGTAGGCCATTTAAGAGATGAGGAGGAATTTCTTCACTCAGAGGGTTGTGAATCTTTGGAATTCTCTGCCCCAAAAGGCTGTGGATGCTGAGTCGTTGAGTATATTCAAGGCTGAGATAGATAGATTTTTGGACTCTGGGGGAATCAAGGGGTTCCCAATGGAGTTGAGGTCAAAGCTCAGCCATGATCTTATTGAATGGCAGAGCAGGATTGAAGGGCTGTATGGCCTACTCCTGCTCCTAATTCTTATGTTCTTAAAAAGTTTCAAAACCCCTCCGGTGATTGCGAAAGCGTGAGTGACACCCTCACCTGTAGTGTTGCGTTGTTGCTGTGCGTTTGCGAAGGGATCTCACGACATTCTCCTAGTGTCATGGAGGCTATAAATATTACCATTGTTGTCACCATGGCAACCAGCAGACTCTCCAGGACCCTGAGGACAGGGAGATAGAGACAACGGTGAGACACAAACAAACCCGGAAATAGTAGAGAACCAAGGCTCCAGCGAGAATGAGGAACTGAAAGAAATTAGTATTAGTAAAAAGTTAGGACTGGAGAAATTAATGGGACTGAGAGCCAATAAATCCCCTGGACCTGATGGCCTACATCCTTAGGTTTTGAAAGAGGTGGCTATAGAGATAGCGGATGCATTGGTTGTCATTTAACAAAATTCCATAGATTCTGGAACGGTTCCCGCGGATTGGAAGGTAGCAAATGTAACCCCACTATTTAAGAAAGGAGAGAGAAAACGTGGAACTACAGACCAGTTAGCCTGACATCAGTAGTAGGGAAAATGCTAGAATCTATTATTAAGGACGTGGTAACAGCAGTTAGAAAATAATAACAGGATTGGGCAGAGTCAACACAGATTTATGAAAGGGAAATCGTGTTTGACAAATCTGTTGGAGTTTTTTGAGGTTGTAACTAGCAGAATAGATATGGGGAAACCAGTGGATGTTGTGTATTTGGATTTTCAGAAGGCATTCGATAAGGTGCCACACAAGAGGTTATTAAACAAAACTAGGGCTCATGGGATTGGGGGTAATATAACTAGCATGGATTGAGGACTGATTAATGGACAGAAAACAGAAAGTAGGAATAAATGGGTCATTTTCGGGTTGGCAGGCTGTAACTAGTGGGGTACCGCAAGGATCAGTGCTTGGGCCTCAGCTATTCACAATCTATATCAATGATTTGGATGAGGGGACCAAATGTAATATATCCACGTTTGCTGATGATACAAAGCTGGGTGGGAATGTGAGAGATTGGGAAATGTTGGCGTTCAGAGGGACCTGGGTGTCCTTGTACACAAATCACTGAAAGTTAACATGCAGGTACAGCAAGCAATTAGGAAAGCAAACGGTATGTTGGCCTTAATTACAAGAGGATTTGAGTATAAGAGTAAAGACATCTTATTGCAATTATATAGGGCCCTGGTGAGTCCACACTTGGAATAGTGTGTACAGTTTTGGTCTCCTTACCTAAGGAAGGATATACTTGCCATAGAGGGGGTGCAACCAAGGTTCACCAGACTGATTCCAAGGATGGGGGGGATTGTCCTACAAGGAGAGATTGAGTAGACTAGGCCTATATTCTCTGGAGTTTAGAAGAATGAGAGGTGATCTCATTGAAACATACAAAATTCTTACAGGGCTTGACAGGGTAGGTGCAGGGAGGATGTTTCCCCTAGCTGGGGAGTCTAGAACCAGGGGTCACAGTCTCAGAATAAGGGGTCAGCCATTTAGGACTGAGATGTGGAGAAATTTCTTCGCTCAGAGGGTGGTGAATCTTAGGAATTCTCTACCCGAGGGCTGTGGAGGTTCAGTCGTTGAGTATATTCAAGACAGAGATCGATATATATGTTTGAATATTAAGGGAATCAAGGGTATGGGGATAGTGCAGGAAAGTGGAGTTGAGGTAGAAGATCAGTCATGATCTTACTGAATGGCGGAGCAGGCGCGAAGGGCCAAATGGCCGACTCCTGCTCCTATTTCTTATGTTCTTAAACCTTCACATGACTTTTCAACTTAAATAGAACGTAAATGGATACGATGAGCCTCACTGTTGCAGGCAGGTTACATCTAATAGTTGAGGCATTTGCATCACTGAGACCGGATTTGAGGTGACATGCAGAAAATACCAAGTTTACACCCAGCTCCCAGAGAGGGCTGCGCACAGTTGCTGACCTCAGGCAGGTACAGCTTCTGAGGGGTGCAGTTGCCGACTCAGGACGTGGGGGAGGGGTGGAAAATCAGCCAGGGCCCCCCCAGTCCTGGTCCAGTGACGCAGGCTGGAAGACATACTTTGAACATTGTTTGAGGCCAGGAATGGACTCAACTTGTGATGCCTCTCGTATAGAATAGCCTGCTGACACTCAACCATCCATACAGCATGAGGCATTGGGGGGGCAACCTGTGGAACTGTACCCCAGCAAGAGTCAGCGTCATCAGGAAAGATGGGAAAAAAGGTTGCTAGCTTAAAAAACAATTAGGAATACGATCAGAGTTTAATATGTGGATGCTGTGAGTTTGAGGAACACTCTCCCAGCCACACTAGCTCTGCTCACTTACCGGACAAACTTGGCCTTGGGGTGCACATTGCGCATGCGGTACTTCGCCAGCCTCCTATTCAGACAGTTAAACATTGCTCCCAGGAGTCCACCAATCACACCCATGATGATGAAGAATGTCAGGTCCACCACTGTCCACAAATGACACTTCTTGTCTCCGTCTGCACACTAACACACAATGACATCAGCAACCGGTCGAGACTGGCTTAAACCAAGAACTAATAAAACCACCAGATCCTACCTGACACGGCTCACGTGGGCGCTCTCCCCCTCGCTCCGCCTCTCCCCTCCGCCCCCCCTCCCCCGCTCCGCCTCTCTCCCCCCTCGCTCCGTCTCTCTCCCCCCCCTCGCTCCGCCTCTCTCCCCCCCCTCGCTCCGCCTCTCTCCCCCCCTCGCTCCGCCTCTCTCCCCCCCTCGCTCCGCCTCTCTCCCCCCCCTCGCTCCGCCTCTCTCCCCCCCCTCGCTCCGCCTCTCTCCCCCCCCTCGCTCCGCCTCTCTCCCCCCCCTCGCTCCGCCTCTCTCCCCCCCTCGCTCCGCCTCTCTCCCCCCCTCGCTCCGCCTCTCTCCCCCCCCTCGCTCCGCCTCTCCCCCCCTCGCTCCGCCTCTCTCCCCCCCTCTCTCCCCCCTCGCTCCGCCTCTCTCCCCCCTCGCTCCGCCTCTCTCTCCCCCCTCGCTCCGCCTCTCTCTCCCCCCTCGCTCCGCCTCTCTCTCCCCCCTCGCTCCGCCTCTCTCTCCCCCCTCGCTCCGCCTCTCTCTCCCCCCTCGCTCCGCCTCTCTCCCCCCTCGCTCCGCCTCTCTCTCCCCCCTCGCTCCGCCTCTCTCTCCCCCCTCGCTCCGCCTCTCTCTCCCCCCTCGCTCCGCCTCTCTCTCCCCCCTCGCTCCGCCTCTCTCTCCCCCCTCGCTCCGCCTCTCTCCCCCCTCGCTCCGCCCTCGCTCCGCCTCTCTCCCCCTCGCTCCGCCTCTCTCCCCCTCGCTCCGCCTCTCTCCCCCCCGCTCCGCCTCTCTCCCCCCTCGCTCCGCCTCTCTCCCCCCTCGCTCCGCCTCTCTCCCCCCTCGCTCCGCCTCTCTCCCCCCTCGCTCCGCCTCTCTCCCCCCTCGCTCCGCCTCTCTCCCCCCCTCGCTCCGCCTCTCTCCCCCCCCTCGCTCCGCCTCTCTCCCCCCTCGCTCCGCCTCTCTCCCCCCTCGCTCCGCCTCTCTCCCCCTCGCTCCGCCTCTCTCCCCCCTCGCTCCGCCTCTCTCCCCCTCGCTCCGCCTCTCTCTCTCCTCCCCCTCGCTCCGCCTCTCTCTCTCCTCCCCTCGCTCCGCCTCTCTCTCTCCTCCCCTCGCTCCGCCTCTCTCTCCCCCCCTCGCTCCGCCTCTCTCCCCCCCTCGCTCCGCCTCTCTCCCCCCCCTCGCTCCGCCTCTCTCCCCCCTCGCTCCGCCTCTCTCTGCCTCTCTCCCCCCGCCTCGCCTCTCTCCCCCCCTCGCTCCGCCTCTCTCTCTCCCCCCCTCGCTCCGCCTCTCTCTCCCCCCCCTCGCTCCGCCTCTCTCTCTCCCCCCCTCGCTCCGCCTCTCTCTCCCCCCTCGCTCCGCCTCTCTCTCCCCCCCTCGCTCCGCCTCTCTCTCTCCCCCCCCTCGCTCCGCCTCTCTCTCTCCCCCCCCTCGCTCCGCCTCTCTCTCCCCCCCTCGCTCCGCCTCTCTCTCCCCCCCCTCGCTCCGCCTCTCTCTCTCCCCCCCTCGCTCCGCCTCTCTCTCTCCCCCCTCGCTCCGCCTCTCTCTCTCCCCCCCTCGCTCCGCCTCTCTCTCTCCCCCCCTCGCTCCGCCTCTCTCTCTCCCCCCTCCCACATCCCTCACAGTTGGACATTGGAGCGAGGGGGGTAGCGGGGCCGGGAGCGAGACAGAAAGATTATGAAAATGCAACTTGCTTTTATATAGCACCTTTCACGACTGTAGGTCATCCCAAAGCCAATTTGCGCACAGCAGGATCCCACAAACAGAAATGTGAAAATGACTAGATAATCTGCTTTTAGTGATGTTGGTTGTGGACAGGGCACCACGGAGAACTCCCCTTTTCTTCGATAAGAGCACTGGGATCTTTTACAGTCACCTGTGAGGGCAGACGGGGCCTCGGTTTAGCATCTCATCCAAAGACAGCACCTTCAACAGCGCAGCACTCCCTCAGTACTGCACTGGGAGGTCAGCCTAGATTATGTGCTCAAGTCTCTGGAGTGGGTCTTCACTAGAACAATCCAATAATTTAATAAGTCTAAATTTTCAAACAATAAGAAAGGTTAATTTCTACTAATTGTGCAACTGATCTGCAACAGCAAGAATTACTGAATCAGCAATACATCGGAACAAATCACCTCACTCATTTTGTCAGACTAGGGAATCTCTAATAACGATACCAGCTCTGCCCAAGGACTGGTTCAAACACCTCAAAACTATTAGTCGTCGTTTTTTTAGTTGAGAAAGTTAAGGCCGTTACAGAAAGTGTCACCAAATCCATAGAATACCTTGAACTCGCCAAAGTTGAGCAGCCCAGGCAGCTGGAAGGACCCCCAGCTCCCATAGCGAATCCCCGATCGGAACAGATTCAGCGTGAAGGTGGCAGACATTGAGCAGAAGAGCTGGAAAAGAGCAGAGTGGAAACCGATTGAAGGGCAGATCTACACCTGATCACAGAACCCCCCACTCCAGCCAAACTACTGCACCGCCCCACACACAGCCCACCCCCACCATCCCAAACTATTGCACCGTCCCACACACAGCCCAACCCCCAGCCCAACTACTGCACCGTCCCACACACAGCCCAACCCCCAGCCAAACTACTGCACCGCCCCACACACAGTCCAACCCCCAGCCAAACTACTGCACCGCCCCACACACAGTCCAACCCCCAGCCAAACTACTGCACCGTCCCACACAGCCCAACCCCCAGCCAAACTACTGCACCGCCCCACACACAGCCCAACCCCCAGCCAAACTACTGCACCGTCCCACACACAGCCCAACCCCCAAACTACTGCACCGCCCCACACACAGCCCAACCCCACTCCCCCAGCCAAACTACTGCACCGTCCCACACACAGCCCAACCCCCACCAAACTACTGCACCGCCCCACACACAGCCCAACCCCCACCAAACTACTGCACCGCGCCACACACAGCCCAACCCCCACCAAACTACTGCACCGCCCCACATGCAGCCCCCACTTCCCCACCGCACATACAGCATCACCCAGCAAAAGTAACACACACACATACCCATACACCCCCATTGTGGTTAATAGCCTTACTCACCACTTTCCACGTTAGCGCCTGGTTCCAGAATGAGGATCCCTCCTCCAGACTGAACAACGTCCCTCCGATTGGAGCCCCGAAGGCCGCCGCAACTCCTGCTGCTGCTCCTGCCGACACAAAGTCCCGCTTGTCCCTGCGAACCCAACAGAGCCTCTGAGTTATCGTGTCACAGAATCCCACTGCAAACACCAACACTCCAGGTCTCAGCCGCTGAAATAAAACAAGTTGAATACTTTTCCAGCTACTAGGTTCCCCCTAAATAAAAACCTGACAGCACACAAGAATCCAATCCCGGATTGAATATTCAAATTCAAAGGGGGAATTTTAATCCCGCTCCACCGACCCAAATCTGCCTCCAATCCGCCCACTTCCGATTTTATCGGAGGCGATTTGTGGGGGCTGCCCTCCAGAGGCGGCCCATCATTTCAATATAGTGCGGCTGCGTGGCTCAGATTTTAGGACAGTTTTGAATTTAACGGCTGCAGGCCTTATTTCCCAGGGCTCGTGAAACCCGGCAGCTGAAGGGAGGCGAGAACAGCCGGATCCAACAGGCAAGTGCCTTTCCAGCACTGCTAGTGGGCCAGGAAGAACAGGAGTGCTTCCCTCCCGGCCCCCCAAGCTAACTTGCTTTCATCCCCCGCAATCGGACACCACCGCCCCCCCCCCGCCCAATCTCCTCCTAACCCACAAACTCTCCTGTCCTTCCCTCCCTCCTCTCCTCAGCTGCACCCTGGTGCCGCAGGCTTTCCCGCCCGACAGCCAGCCAACCAGCATCTCAATATGCTAGCTGCTGGCCGGGAAACAGTCAAAAAATTTAAAATGAGGTCCTGCCATTAAATTCGGCAGGATTCTGGGAAACCAGCATTTCCAGGTTTCCCGGCCGCTACACCTGCACCCCACCCCCAGCCCCACAAATATCAGGGCCAAAAATCCTCCCCTCCCCCATCAAACAGTTACAATCTGAATCGGTTGAATCTTAATAACCGGTCACTGTATCGAGGTGGAGCGTGCTGTATTCCGCATGTCTCTCGGGGGGGGGGGGGGGGAATTCTCTCTCAAGGGTTAGCATTAAACCTGGAGTCAGAAAATGGCAGCAATTTTTAAGGTGCAGTTGAGTGACTGCTTCCTTCATTCTCCCCGACTCCATAAATCACTGGTTCAGATCGAGAGTATGTGATCTGTTCCCGGGCTCCTGTCAGTGATACTGCGAGATCAGTCGCTGAGCTGCCAGAGAAACCAAGGCCCTTCCTCCCTCCCAGTGGAGGTTCTGGCCTTGTCCTGTCCCTTCAGTGGAGACCGTGCAGCTCAGTGTGCAGAGTCACGCGTGCGATTTGTTATGAATCAAAACTGCTTCCCACAAACACAATTTTCAATGCGCTTTTTGAACAGGGGCCCCAGCTCTACTGTGCTGTCCATGGTTACGTGCCCAGCACTGTACACTCAGACAGTGCAGACACCACAGCAGAACTAACCCCTGTTCCACAGAATGTTGTTAAGACACTCCATATACGTGAATGATGCAGTAAAGTGCACTTTCTACTGTTCGGTTTCCAAACACATCGGCCCAGCTCACCCTGCATTTGTCAAATAGTTCCCTGAAATTCTTCTAAAAGCAACATGAATCAATACGCTGACTCCATCAGTTAAAATTAACAGGCCACTAACTTACAGCGACTGATCAAGTCAGACTTGCTTTTACTATATGGGATTCCACGACATTTACCGGTATTTTCAGAACTATGTACCACAAACCCTGTCCACTTTTCTCATAGCCCAATAACCCTTCAAGGCTGTTGCATTCAGCACCAAACTTAAAACATCCAACTTTCGTTTCACAGTTCTTACCCTGAATGCAATAAATTAATAAATCATTACTAGTTCTCTGGATATTTTTTCCAGTATTGTATTGATAAACCACATCTTCAAACATTTAACATAACTCAGCTTTATACAACGGTGGCAACAGAAATGAGCACCTTTCAGCGATTTCAAACAGTCTTGGTCCTCAAATGGTTCATAACCACCTGAATGAGCGAAAATGAAATGATTCAGCTCCCATTTGATTAAGGATGGTTACATACAGCAGGCGGTTTTGAGGCTCTGCAAGTTTAAACTGATAGAAGAGGAACTGATTACATTTCAGTAAAATCCAGGATTTGGAGACGCGAAGGGTTCCTACCTGTCGCTGCGGAAATACGGGAAGTTGAACTGGATCTTGTGGAAAGTGATGCTCTGAAACTATTCCAGGGGAGGCAAAAAAGCGAAGCAAGCATCAGACACGAAGCAAAACACTGCAACACGCAGAAACCCGCTCTGCCCCACACACACCCCACCCAGCCACATGCACCCCGCTCCGCGAGCCCCAAAAAACTCACTCTGCCCCGCCCCGCACAGACTCAGTAGTTTCTTTGACTTCTGCATCTTTGTAACAAAATTAAAATCCTGAAAGATTTGCCATGGTTTTATTTTAGTCAAAAAATATCACAAATCCCAAACAGCGCTAGATATTTACAGAACTCCTCACCACACACTAAGACATTGGACAGATTCACAAACTCTGGAATATGGGAAAGAATGGGTGAAAGCTGGAACCTTGCAAATCACTGCTGCAGCATTCCCAAGCTCATTCTGTAATAGTCAGTGTGCTTCCTGCACCCCAGGACTCCCGCAGTGCTGGACTGCGCCACACGGTGGTTAGTGTTCTGAACAAGGCCTGGTCCAACAACACACACAGCATTAACTCAGCTGAAGGCAGGAACAAGGTGAGTTCAGTTAACTGAGCATGGAGCCGGCTCGGTACCACACTGGGCCAGTTACCCAAACAAACCAGGAGGAGGGGGACTTCTAACCAAAGATCCAGTAAATTTATTGTACCACCAGGCAAGATCCTCAAAAAATGACTGGGGTGGGGGGATTTTTTTTGGGGGGGGGAGGGAGAGAGAGATCTGCTTGAAGGGTATCCGGTTTGAGGGGAAACCTGGTTTTGGTGGTGGGGGGGGGGGGGAACATTGGGTAACGTGACTTAATGCAACTACTTTAAACGCTCCATAAATCAATATTTTAAGCTTAACTACAGAACCAAAAGAACCTCAGGAGTAACTAACCCGACAATTTGGAGGCACAAATGATTAAAGAGAGTCACATCCCAAACACATTACATGTAAACGCAGATACATTCCGTTACCTGCCGGCTCCGCTCACTCACCTGGGGCAGCCCTGCTCCCACCACTGCTCCACTGTGAATCATCGGGCCTTCCTTCCCCACAAATAGTCCTGGAAAACAAAATCACATAAAAAAGTTTGTACGGGGAGCACCAGACACTGCCCGAGACAGCGGGGCGAGAGGCAGCACCCACTGGCGAGGGAAACAGCCTCACACCAAGAGAATTGAATCAGCTCAAACTACAGCAGGACAAGAGGTGACCAAGTGCCTGCTCATAGTCAGGAAACCTGGGAAATACTGTTTCTGCTACACTCCAGGAACTCATGATAATTAAAAACCCACTGCATTTCCACATTGAGCTCCCAGGTCCAATAAAAACAAAATCTGTTGTATTTAATCATGTGTCAGCGATCCCTACAAACTAGAAAAGAAGCAATGTATTGACACAGTATTTTTTTTTTTTTTTTTTTAAAAACAGTGGCATGCATTAAAATGCACCTCAACTTGAAACTGTTCCTGCTCAGTTTACACACAGCACACGCGACTTAGTGGAGGAAATCAGGAGGCTTTTATTATGGGTCTGTAATTGAATCGCAAGGAGCAGAGAAAGTAAAACCCAACCACTACAGCTTGCCGACTCGCCACACGTGATCCTTCTATCATTTGTATTTAGCATCATTAAAATGAAACCAACACCTTACTGAGCACCCCGTAATAAACGCACTGCGGGGATGGGTGGGCAGAAACCGATCCACCAACAGTGGCAGCGGGTATAACCGAACAGGGGAGCAGAGCGAAGCGACCAAGAGCTTGTTTATTGCACTTTGAGTAACTGGGTAATTCCTGTACAGATATAATTTTACCGCCTGAACTTTTTAATAATTTACTTTGGTAAAAGCCTGAGCTCCATTAGCACCAAATTAAGTAGAATAAGGAAGGGCTGATAGCGGTCAGCACATTATAAAGCTTGCAGATGTCACTCGGGCAGAACAGCAGCATGTCAGACCCACACCAACACAGTGGGAATAAAAGATAGCTTATTTCTGATAAAAGGCCCCACCCAAAATATCAAGCCGCCTTTATCTCTTGGATTCTGATCAATCTGCTGCATATTTTCTGTATCGTTGCATTTGATGGGGTTGCTTGTGATTGTGATGAGGTTTAGCACATTTCCCCGAGCCCTGCATCAAACACAGAAACAAACCCGTGCTGTCCTTTACCTCCAGCCACGCAAAAGAGCACGCCCACTGCTTTACAGACCAGGGTCCGCAGCCTCACGATCCCAGGGATCTTCACCCCATTTAGGTAGCATTTGATTTCAGGAATTCCAGATCCTGCTGCAATGGGCTGTGAAGCAGAAAGACATTTTTCAAAACAAAGCGATGCCCTCCCCAGCCCTGGCCAAATGACGAGAGCAAGAACAGAACACAGACGGTCATAACCAGCCTGGCCCCTGCAGAGACCACGCAAAACTTCTTTGAAGTTTTTGTGCAGGGAGACGGTGACGTGCACTGCCATCAGCAATGCCTGGGCTGAGCAGCAGATAGCGAGAGCAGTGCCCCACTATCTAGGGACGCACCAGTGCCCAGGAGACATTGAACATCATTGCTGCCCTGTTATCATTTAACAGTTACATTATTTTTTGATGTAAAACACAAAACAAGCCCAATGTGGTGGAAACACGCTTGCGATTCTTACCTCAATCAGCACCAACAGGCTGGCCAGGAAAATGAAACCCATGTTGAATGCAAGGATCTCGAGGAGGGAGAGTGCAAGACAGCCCCGCTCACTGCAATCTTCCACCGCTGCAAGGCATGAAATCAGGGAAAATACACGGCACACAACAGTCAAAATACCTTTGGGATCACAGGTTCCCTCTACGACCACTGCACTCTCACAATAATCTACATAAACGCACTACCGAAAGCAGAGCAGGGAGACAGCTGGGGTGAGGGGACGAATCAGGGACGCCACATTAGAGCAATTCAAAAACTTTAGAAAAACAACCAGGCAGAATTGTCAGGAAAACGTGGGACTCTTGGAGAGGACAGCGAGAACCAACACATCTTCATCAGAGGGCAATTCCCAGCACTTTCATCATGGGGAGGAGAAATAATCCTATCCTCTCCGTTCCTCGCTCCACACTTCTTTTATTCATTCATTCCTGGGATGTGGGCGATGCTGGCAAGGTCAGCATGGTGTGTGACTTGGATGGTCACTTGCAGGCGGAGGTGTTCCCATGCTGCCCTAGTCCTTCTAGGTGATGGAGGGAGTTGATTTGGGAGGTGCTGTCGAAGAAGCCATGCAGGTGCAGCAGGCAGTTAAGAAGGCAAATGGTATGTTGGCCTTCATAGCAAGAGGATTCGAGTACAGGAGCAAGGATGTCTTGCTGCAGTTGTACAGGGCATTGGTGAGACCACACCTTGAGTATTGTGTGCAGTTTTGGTCGCCTTATCTGAGGAAGGATGTTCTTGCCATGGAGGGAGTGCAGCGAAGATTCACCAGACTGATACCTGGGATGGCAGGAATGACGTATGAAGAGAGATTGGGTCGATTAGGCTTATATTCGCTAGAGTTTAGAAGAATGAGAGGGGATCTCATTGAAACTTATAAAATTCTAACAGGACTAGACAGACTAGATGCAGGAAGGATGTTCCCGATGGCAGGGGACTCCAGAACCAGGGGTCACAGTCTAAGGATAAGGGGTAAGCCATTTAGGACTGAGATGAGGAGGAATTTCTTCACCCAGAGTGTGGTGAACCTGTGGAATTCTCTACCACAGAAGACAGTTGAGTCCAATTCATTAAATATATTCAAGAAGGAGTTAGATATATTTCTTAAGGCTAAGGGGATCAAGGGATATGGGGAGAAAGCAGGGACAGGGTACTGAATTTGGATGATCAGCCATGATTGCATTGAATGGCGGAGCAGGCTTGAGGGGCCGAATGGCCTACTCCTGCTCCTATTTTCTATGTTTCTATGCTAAGTTGCTTCAGTGGTTCCTGTTGATGGTACACACTGCAGCCATGGATAATGAAGCTGGTGGATGGGGTGCCGATCAAACAGGTTGCTTTGTCCTGGATGGTGACGAGCTTTATGAGTATTGTTGCAGTTGCACTCGTGCAGGAAATTGGAGAGCATTCCATCACACTCCTGACTTGTGCCTTGTAGGTGGTAGAGAGGTTTTGGGGGAGTCAGGATGTGAGCCACTAGTTGCAGAATACCCAGCCTCTGATCTGCTCTAGTAGCCATGGCATGTGTGTGGCTGGTCCAGTTTATGGTCAATGACGACCCCCCAGGATGTCGATGGGGGTACTCCACGATGGTAATGTCAATGAATGTTAAGGGAACATAGGCACAGGAGTAGGCCATTCAGCCCCTCGAGCCTGTTTCGCCATTCAAATTGATCATGGCTGATCTGTATCTTAACTCCATCTACCTGCCTTAGTTCCGTAACATTTTCTGAGGAATTGCGAATGGAGCTGAACACTGTGCAATCATCAGCGAACATCCCCACTTCTCACCTTATGATGGAGGGAAGGTAATTTATGAAGCACTGAAGATGGTTGGGCCGAGGACACTGCCCTAAGCAACTCCTGCAGCAATGTCCTGGGGCTGATGTGATTGGCCTCCAATGACCACAACCATTTTCCTTGTGCCAGGTATGACTCCAGCCACTGGAGAGATTTCCCCCTGATCCCCACTAACCTCAACTTTACTAGGGCTCCTTGGTGCCACACTCGGTCAAAAGCTGCCTTGCTGTCTAGGGCAGTCACTCAACTCCAGCTCTTTTCTCCATGTTTGGAACAAAGCTGTAATGAGGTCTGGAGCCAAGTGGTCCTGGCAGAACCCAAACTGAGCATCAGTGAGCAGATTATTGGTGAGCAAGTGCTGCTTGATAGCATTGTCGATGACACCTTCAATCACTGTGCTGATGATTGAGAGTAGGCTGATAGGGCGGTAATTGGCTACATTGTATTTGTCCTGCTTTTTGTGGACAGGACATACCTGGGCAATTTTCCACATTGTTGGCTGGATGCCAGTGTTATAACTGCACTGGAACAGCTTGGCTAGAGGCACGGCTAGTTCTGGATTACATTCCAGCTGTAACTCCCTCCTGGCTATCGGTCATTCTATATTCTCTCTCTCTTACACACTGATTCTCCTCGAGTCATTCTCCAGGTCCTGACATTACTGCAAGTGAAAGGATACATTGCCCAATAATTTGGTACTTGAGGTCTGAGAAGAGATGAACAAAGTAATCGATGAAGAGCCCAACCTGAAACAAAGCAGAGTGAAATAGTCATTTAAAAACAGTTAATGAAATCCAATCACCACAAGCGGTGGCTGGCAGTTTATTATCTGTCTCCGAACACCCCTCAGTGCCTGACCCTTTAACAGAAAAGCTGTGTCAGATTGGCTCAGTTTGTAGCACTCCTGTCAGAGTCAGAAGATCATGGGTTCAAGCCCCACTACAGTACTTAATCACATAATCCAGGCTGACACTCCACTGCAGTACCGAGGGAATGCTGCATGGTTGGAGGTGCTGTCTTTCGGATGAGGCATCAAGCTCTTCAAGTAAATATTGAAGATCCCAGGCAGTCTTCCTGATGTCCCGGCCAACATTCCTCCCTCAACCAACACCACAAAGAGCAAATTAATTGGTCACTCAGCTCATTACTGTTTATGGGATTTTGCTGTGTGTTGCCACATTCACCCGCATTTCAAAGTAATTCACTGTATGTGAAGCACTTTGAGAAGTATCCCAACATTTGAAAAGCAGGATAAGGTGCTATATAAGGCGCTATAGAGTAGGACCTGTGGGGACTGGTGTGAGATGATGTTCAGGACAAATGCTCTTAGCTGAACACTGTGCAAATGGGAATGTTAGCACCTCAGTTAACAGCAAATCCTTACTTACATATTTCATTTATATTAACACAAAACAACTTGCATTTATATAGCGCCTTTAACATAGTAAAACATCCTAAGGCGCTTCACACCAATTACCAAACAAAATTTGACACCAAGCCACATTAGGAGATATTAAGACAGCTTGGTCAAAGAGGTAGGTTTTAAGGAGCGTCTTCAAGGAGGAGAGAGAGGCGGAGAGGTTTAGGGAGGGAATTCCAGAGCTTAGGGCCCAGACAGCTGAAAGCACGGCCACCAATGGTGGCGTGATTAAAATAGGGGGTGCGCAAGAGGCCAGAGTTGGAGGAGCGCAGAGATCTCGGAGGGTTGTAGGAGGTTAGAGAGATAGGGAGGGGCGAGGCCATGGAGGGATTTGAAAATAAGGATGAGAATTTTAAAATTCAAAACAAATGTATAACAAACATAACCACCAACAATCTGTAGAAACAATAAGTGACAAATAATGATGTATAATACACAGGAATTCTGCACTCCCACAGAGGAATAATGATAGCATCCTTCCCCAGACTGGGAGGCAAATCACCCCAGGCCAACAGGGGCCATGTCTGCCCAGAAAGTTCACAGTTGTGAAATACAAAGGGTGGAAGGATGAGGCTGATGACTGTGATCATTACCCAGGGTTAGCAGCCCAGTGCCCGCTCGGTCTGCCCCATGCCACAGCAATGCCATTCTCCCTTTGATACCAGGAGAGTCAAAGTCAGTTGGCCAACACTGGGAAGGTGAGGCATTCCATTCAACAGAAACACCGACCTCCCAGAAGCAGCCACTCAAACTGCCAGTGATTGTCTTGCTCTTAGTTTATATTAAACACATATTTGCAAAGTGACACCAAGAACTCACTCACCAAACCAGTGCAGGCACCGATACAAAATACTAGCATCCATTTCACCAGCTCGTATCTCCTGACTCTCTGTTTAAATGAAACAAAGTTAACGACAGCAGCCACACACAGTGATCAAAACAAACTGAAAGCAGACTTAACAGTAGAGGGGTGGGTTAGTGTGGCAAAAGGGAAGTATTTTTGTCTAATTTTAGTTTGGTAGCAAGAACAAAAAATGGTGAAAACACTCAGCCAGTCAGTCAGCATCTGTGGAGGGAGAAACAGTTAATGTTTCAGGTGTGCATCAAGGGGTCTGTACCTGGAATGTTAACCTGTCTGTTCCCTCCACAGATGCTGACTGACCTGCTGAGTATTCCCAACATTTTCTGTTTTTGCTTTGGTTTATTTAGTTTGGTAATATTTAATTCAATCACAATACTAAAGGGTTGATGTCAGCAAGCAGTTCGTCACACAAAGGGTAGTGGAAATCTGAAACTTTCTCCCCCAAAAAGCTATTGAGGCTGGGGGCAATTGAAAATTTCAAAACGGAGATTGATAAGATTTTTGTTTGGCAGGGGTATTAAGGGTTAAGAAACCAAGGCAGGCAAATGGAGTTCAGATACAGATCAGCCAAGATCGAATTGAATGGCGGAGCAGGTTTGAGGGGCTGAATGGCCTCCTCCCGTTCCTAGTTTATAAATATTCCTTGAGCGCAGCTGACTGGATGCATCATGGGAAATTAGGTGCCCTGCACACGCGCTCAGGGTGCATGCACGCTTCAAATGCAGATTTAGGCAAAAATATCAAGTCTAAGCTCAAGCTTTTGAGAGAGGATGAGGCCTCCAAATTAAACACATTAGTGAAGGTACTAAAAGGTACAAATACTATCCCACGGATAAGGTTAATCATGTTATACTGAAATGTGTCACTTCTGATTTGTTTCTAAGGTTTCTTTAAACCCTTATTTTGGATTGTAGAAATTTCAGTTACTGAGGAAAAATAAATAAAATCACAAATCAACTTTTCAGAGTGATTTGCGGAGAAAAAGAATACAGCGTCAGCGGTGTCCCGGGTGCAGAAATAAACCTCCATTTATACAGCCTTTCACAGCCTCAGGATGTCCCAAAGTGCTTCACCGCCAATCAAGAACTTTTGAGTTTAGTCACTATTGTAATGTAGGGAAAAAATGCAGCCAATTTTCACACAGCAAGATCCCACAAACAGCAATGAGATAAGTGACCAAATAATCTCTTCCAGTGCAGTTGGTTATGGGATAAATTTTGGCTGGGACACCAGGAGAACTGCCCTGCTCTTATCTGAACAGCGAGAGGGGATCAGCTGTCCACTTCAGGGGGCAAAGGGGCCTTAGTTTAACCTCTCATCCGAATATCCCCACCTCCAACACTCCCAATGCCAGCCTAGATTCTGCGCTCAAGTCTCTGGAGTGGGGCTGTAACCCATGACTTTCTGAATCAGATGCAAGAGTGCTCCCACTGAGCCAAGACTGGCACTGTTTATAGAGGTGGTTTTTATTCTAATTGGGGACATAGGGATTTATAATGGGAAAACGATGACACAAAAGTGTAGCAAAAAGTAAGGCTTTGTAGACAGGAAATGCAAAAGATATTAAGATGTAATAGATATGGCCGCTGTTCAATAAATTTACTTGAGAGTTATTGCCTGAAATGAGGTTTGATGTAAATGCTCTGCTGCTTTCCAAAGACAACGCCTGAGGATAGATCCATGAGCCAAGGAAAATTTTAAAGAAAGGCTTTCTGTTCATTATCCTGGGCAAATTAACTAAATATACACAGATATCTGAACCAGTGAAAGTGCTGTCAAGGCAGTGAGGTTGCAAAATCTAAGTTCAGGATAAGAAAAGCACAAAAAGTGCAACAGCAGTTTCTCAGTGTACCTTGTTATCCAGCGTTTCCAGCACCTCCAGGTATGGCTCATTGATGCACTTATCATAATCCAAACTCTGCCAAGAAAAGAGAAACCATCAGCACACCAGAAAGAGAATGCTTAGAAAGAAAGATTCCAACAGGGGCGGAACAAACTGGGAATCCACTGCAACTGTGCTGTCATTTCACTACAATCATGAAACTTGCCGTGAGGATTCCATCTGGAGTACGATTAGGGAGCAGACAGTGAGCCACTGCCAGCACCAGGGCTGGCCAAAATCAGAATCAAAATACCTGCATACAATGTAATCATTAATACTATACATAATAATATAAAAAGCAGCAACTCACTTAAAAATCATGATTTAATCTTGGGGTTCAAGTCATTTATAAATCGCTTGATAGCCTTAGCCATGAAAGTGATGACTGTGCTCATTCCGGGCTATGTTATTCTATATGTAAACCACTCGAACCCCTCGATTAGATCCCAGCCTGCAACTCACATCTCGGGTATCTGTTATTGTGTATATATACACACACCACTCAAAGACTTCAATTAGATACCAGCCTGTAACTCACTCCTGGGTATTCTATCTGTGAACTATCAGAACACTCTGTTTCCGGGTTACGTTGTTGCACAGTATAAATGTACCAATTTATCGTGGCTCCCTATTGCTGCTCTTCTGAAATCACTGCCGTAATGTGATGACTGTGTGACTCCTAAAGACAGTGTTCAAGGGGAACTTCCAGCTATAACAAAGCCTGTCTTCCAGATCTACTGCAATACCAGTCACACACAGCACTTCTGGCAATGTGAAGATTAGAATTGCAAATGCAAATTCAGGTTTAAACAAGAGTTTCTCCGTATTCAGATTGCAATATTGTACACCAGCAGATTTAACAAGGGTAACTAATCTATTCAAGACAGCATGTGCCAGAACTCCTTCCCCATGGATATAAGATGAGGCCGGCGGGAGTTTGAAAGAACATCTGTTGAGCAAAGAGGGAGCTGCCAGCTGACTTGAGTTTTATTAAAACATTAAACCATTTGGTCTTTGAACAGACACGTGTACGGCCTAATGGTACCTCAAAAATCTCTCTTGGACTGAGCTTTGTGGCACAGCAGAAGTGTGGGAGCAGTTAGTCTGTCTGAGCTCCCAGCTGATGACAGTGCGCGGCTGGGGAAACTCAAAAATGGAGGGAAGAAAATGAATGATAAAAAACAGTTGCCGGTTCCCTCCCTCCCCCAGAGTATATGTAGCAGATGTGCAGCACACAGGAACAAATGATGGTTGGATGCACACTTCCCCTGCACCAGTTCACTTTTATACCTCATAATCTTTCCGTGGCAGAATTTCATCCTCTTCCTCCTGTGTCTCTCCCAGAATAGTCTGTCACAAATAAAGAGAGTTTTGCATTAATTCCAGTCCAGTTAAATACCAGTCAATCAAGAGCCCAATAACTGGAATATCAGCTTTGCTTTCTCTTCTCAAAGGGCCTGACATAAATTGATGAATTCCGATGATAGCAGTTGTAGAAATATAAAGTTTTACAGAAACTGAACAGCTGACTCACAACAGACTACACGTCCCCTCCTCACCATTGCATTATCCCCATATAAACCACCACCTATATAATGCTGGGAGTCAGCTGAAATTTGCGAGTCTGAGATCGTTAGATATTTTTTGGGTAAGGGTATCAAGCGATCTGGGGAAAAGGCAGGTAAATGGAGTGGAAGTACAGAACAGCCATGATCTAATTGAACAGGCTCAACGGGCTGAATGGCTCACTCCTCCCATGTACCCTCAGCATGACACTCTGTACTCACTACCCTTGTTCTTTCTTCCTTATTTCCATTCAGAATCATCACAGCATCATGGTCAGTGGCCAAATTGCAGCAGGTCAAGAATAAACAAACACAGGAAATGTTCACTATCTACCATCAGTCAGGGCACTGACTGGAGCACTGTGATCTCACGATCAGTCAGCTGCAGCCTTTCAACCCCCGCTGACCAGGGGCTTTAACGCTCTGCTACCCGCCCCCACCCACCCTGTTGACCGGGGGGCTGTAACCCTCCAATACCCTCCCCACTGACTAGGGGCTGTAACCCTCCGATACCCACCGCGCTGACCAGGGGCTATAACCATCCAATACCCCCCTCCCCGCTGACCGGGGGCTATAACCCTCAGATGCTCCCCCACCCTGCTGACCTGACCAGAGGCAGTAACACTCCGAAAACACCCCCCCCCCTCCCACCCCACCCCGCTGACGGGGGGCTGTAACCCTCCAATGCTTCCCCCCCCGGGAGCTATAACCATCCGATAACCCCCCACCCCGCTGACCAGGGGTTGTAACCCTCCGATACCCGCCCCTCCCAACCCTGCTGACCAGGGCTTGAAGCCTTCAATACCTCCCCAACACCAAGTTTGGAAATATTACATCACTAATCCACTATCCTCCTGCAACAAACCCATTCCATCTCTGAGCCCGGGAACATTGGAAACGTTACCCATTACTCTCCTCACTCAGGTCCCTGAGGAGTTACCACAGTTAACGCTAAACATCACATTACGTGCGGACTCACTCGGAGTTTCATTAGTGGCTCAGAAAAAAAAATTGGAAAACAGATAGACAAGAACATAATAAATAGGAGCAGGAGTAGGCCATACAGGCCTCTTGCGCCTGCTCAGCCATTCAATAAGATCATAGAAGCATAGAAGATAGGAGTAGGCCATTCGGCCCCTCGAGCCTGCTCTGCCATTTAATGAGATCATGGCTGATCATCCAAATTCAGTACCCTGTCCCTGCTTTCTCCCCATATCCCTTGATCCCTTTAGCCTTAAGAAGTATATCTATCTCCTTCTTGAATATATTTAATGAATTGGCCTCAACTGCCTTCTGTGGTAGAGAATTCCACAGATTCACCACTCTCTGGGTGAAGAAATTCCTCCTCATCTCAGTCCTAAATGGCTTACCCCTTATCCTTAGACTGTGACCTCTGGTTCTGGACTCCCCCGCCATCGGGAACATCCTTCCCGCATCTAGTCTGTCTAGTCCTGTTAGAATTTTATAAGTTTCAATTAGATCCCCTCTCATTCTTCTAAACTCTAGCGAATATAAGCCTAATCGACCCAAAATCTCTTCATACGTCATTCCTGCCATCCCAGGTATCAGTCTGGTAAATCTTCACTGCACTCCCTCCATGGCAAGAACATCCTTCCTCAGATAAGGCGACCAAAACTGCACACAATACTCAAGGTGTGGTCTCACCAAGGCCTTGTACAACTGCAGCAAGACATCCTTGCTCCTGTACTCGAATCCTCTCGCTATGAAGGCCAACATACCATTTGCCTTCTTAACCGCCTGCTGCACCTGCATGCTTACCTTCAGCGACTGGTGCACAAGGACTCCCAGATCTCGTTGCACTTCCCCTTTTCCCAATCTATTGCCGTTCAGATAATAATCTGTCTTCCTGTTTTTGCCACCGAAGTGGATAACCTCGCATTTATCCACATTATACTGCATCTGCCCAATCACCCAACCTGTCCAAATCATACTGGAGTTTCTCTGCCTCCTCCTCACAGCACACACGCCCACCCAGCTTTGTGTCGTCTGCAAACTTGGAGATATTACATCTAGTTCCCTCATCTAGATCATTAATATATATTGTGAATAGCTGGGGTCCTAGCACCAATCCCTGCAGTACCCCACTAGTCACTGCCTGCCACTCGGAAAAAGACCAGTTTATTCCAACTCTTTGCTTCCTGTCTGCCAACCAGTTCTCTATCCAAATCAGTACCTTACCCCCAATCCCATGTGCTTTAACTTTGCACGCTAATCGCTTATGCGGGACCTTATCGAAAGCCTTCTGAAAGTCCAAATACACCACATCCACTGGTTCTCCCTTATCTATTCTACCAGTTACATCCTCAAAAAATTCCAGTAGATTAGTCAGGCATGATGGCTGAACTTCTACATCAACTCCACTTTCCCGCACTATCCCCATATCCCTTAGTGCCCAAAAATCGATCGATCTCTGTCTTGAATATATGCATCCACAGCCCTCTGGGGTACAGAATTCCAAAGATTCACACCCTCTGAGTGAAGAAATTTCTCATCTGTCCCATCACTTAACCGGTCTATAACACTTTGCAGCCTCCTCACAGCTTACTTTCCCACCTAGCTTTGTATTATCAGCAAACTTGGATATATTACACTCTGTCCCCTCATCTAAGTCATTGATATAGATTGTAAATAGCCAACGCCCAAGCACTGATCCTTGCGGTGCTCCACTAGTTACACCCTACCATCCAGAAAATGACCCTTTATTGCTGCTACTCTGTTTTCTGTCCATTAACCAATTCTCAATCCATGCTAATATATTACCCCCAATCCCATGAGTCCTAATCTTGTGTAACAACCTCTTGTGTGGCACCTTATTGAATGTCTTCTGAAAAGATGACCGTAACACCCCACTACCTGCACCGAGGGCTCAATGGATAAATGCACAGCTATGGGGTGGCACAAAGCCATATCAAGCAGGACAGTCCCAGGTCTCTGCTAAATTAGCTAACCTTATCTGGCACAGAGATGGGGGGGAAGGGGAGAAGTACAATTGGTCACAGCACCCCTGAACAAGGGAGGGGAAAAAATCAGCCTACGTTCAATATCCAGTTAACCCTGTGTGGACATGGGGGTTAGAACAATGTCAGGTTTCGCAGTGATGCGCCCCACAGCCGAACAGCCAGAATTAGACAATGGTAGGTGGTGGGTGAGGAGGGAACAGGGCAAGACAGCTAACAAGAAAACGGATACGATGGATAAAGAACAGGGGGCCGGCGAGGAGAACGAACGGGTGAGAGAACTGGGGTGGAGAGGAGCGGGAGGCGGAAAAGGCGAGAGACATGAAGGGGGCGCGGGTCCAAGGTGCGCTGACACGGCCGGGAGATGAGAGTTCCCCCCACAGGACCGGTTCCGTGAGTGGGGAAGAGGGGCGGAACAGGGCCCGGAGCCTGTGGTAAACCCAAGAAAACTCGCAGTGAGACGCCCGGCCCCCGCTCACCAGCTCCTCCGGGCTGCGGCCCTCTCTCTCCCCGCAGCAGCAACAACACCGCGGAACTCGCCTGCTCGCCATCGCCGCCCCATGTGACCCCGCCCTCCCCACGTGACTGCACCAGCCACCCAAACACGGGTCACGTGCTCGTGATCTGCCAATCACCCGAGGGGCGGGGCCGAGCGCCGCGAGCGCGAGCCCGGCTAACGTCACCCGCGTGCTTCCGGATGAATGGATTGTGGGGGACGCGGGAGCGCGCTCAGGGCATTGGAAGCCAGGGTTAGGTCGCGGGGCCGCGCAGTTCCGCTTCTGTTACCTTTGATGTAAAGTGTCGGACGCATTGGGGACCGGAGAGCTGCCTGTCTGCTGGTGACCGGGGGCTGTCCTGCTCGGGGCCAGGAACTGTCTGTCTGCTCGGGGTTGCCTGCCTTCTGGGGGCCGGGGGCTGCCTGTCTGCTGGGGGTTGGGGGTTGTCTGCTGGGGGCCGGAGAGCTACCCGTCTGCTGGGGGCTGCCTGCAGGGAACTGGAAAGCTGCCTGCCTGTCTGCTGGGGGTTGGGGGCTGCCTGTCTGCTGGGGGTTGGGGGCTGTCTGCTGGGGGCCGGAGAGCTGCCTGTCTGCTGGGGGTTGGGGGCTGCCTGTCTGCTGGGGGCTGCCTGCAGGGGACTGGAAAGCTGCCTGTCTGCTGGTGACCGGGGGCTGCCTGTTTGCCTGCTGGGGGCTTGGGAGCTGGTTGTCTGCTTGGGGGGGCCGCCGCTGGCCGAGCCCATTCATTCGGCCCTGGGTGGGTCTGCATTCTTAATGAGGCTGCGAAGTTGGCTCTGTGCAGGGCAAAGCGATGCGTCTGGAGCCGGGCGAATTTGTAGATCATTCGGGTGATCACTGGAGCTGGGGATAAATGTGGCGACTCTCTGATTCCACTACTCTGATCCCGTTTTCAAGGAGGCGGTGATTCTATTCCAGCCAGCAGTGGTAATGGAGTGAGACTCGCGGACATCGGAATTAGGACAGTATCCAGTGTCGGCGTCAAGCGTTTCCAAGTCAACTAACTATTCCACAGGTAGGTTAGAGTAAAGCTCCCACTACACTGTCCCATCAAACACTCCCAGGGCAGCTACAGCACGGGTTAGATACAGAGTAAAGCTCCCTCTACACTGTCCCATCAAACACTCCCAGGGCAGCTACAGCACGGGTTAGATACAGAGTAAAGCTCCCACTACACTGTCCCATCAAACACTCCCAGGGCAGCTACAGCACGGGTTAGATACAGAGTAAAGCTCCCTCTACACTGTCCCATCAAACAGTCCCAGGGCAGGTACAGCACAGGTTAGATACAGAGTAAAGCTCCCTATACAATGCCCCCACAATCTCCTAATTCCAATCTGTGATCACTTGTTTTAGTGCCAGTGTGAATATTTCGGTTTGTGACTTATGAAAAACTCTGAAATGTAGTAAACAATGAGGAGGATAGTAAGACTTCAGGAGGACATAGACAGACTGGTGAAATGGGCAGACACATGGCAGATGAAATTTAATGCAGAGAAGTTTGAAGTGATACATTTTGGTAGGAAAAATGAGGAGAGGTAATATAAACAAAATGGTACAATTTTAAAGGAGTGCAGGGACAGAGACCTGGGGGTGTATGTACACAAATCTTTGAAGGTGACAGAACCAGTTGAGAAGGCTGTTAAAAAGGCATAGGGGATCCATGGCTTTATAAATAGAGGAATAGAGTACAAAGTGAGGAAGTTATGCTAAACCTTTCTAAAACACTGGTTAGGGCCCAGCTGGAGTGCTGCAAGATTCTGAGATTCATTTCTCACATGATCTGTACTTGTGGGTCTGAGTGTGATTGTGCAGCGGTTTGTTTTGTGATGTCGCTGCTCAGAAGTAAATTGAGCTTCAAACTTCTTCATTCAGACTCTGGGATTTAGTCCTGCTCTTGGCGCTCTGTCCCGACAGGTGGTCAAACTCACGAAAATCCAACACAATCTCAGATCGGGGTACTAAATGTTACAGATAATATATTAATATTGTGTGGACCCAGTAATGAAGATCAGAACATTACAACAGATGAAAACCGAAACCTTAAAAATATGATTTCCGTGAACCACGCCGATATCGCAAACACTTGTTTTCAGAAGGACGGAGTTAGGTTTAAACTCACTTGAAGATGTAACCTTCGGTAGTCCGTTAACTAAATATCCACAATGTGATTTCACGGCTGGCGGGGATAAGTCAGTTTATCGGCGCTAACCCGCACCTCGAGGATTTTCGCTTCTCCGGTAACATTTCTTAGTTACTTTCGCCAGTTTGTAACTTGTATTGTGTGTGAATATCGTTGTATCGAATCTACCTGTAGTTGAGCACATTTCAAATACCGTTTGAATTGTAACTTTCTCTTTCCTCAAACCACCAACAGGACAAAGTGTTCCATGGAATGAAGGTACTCGGTGTAGAATCAGAGGTTCATCCTTGGCTACTGGTTCAGATGGGCGATGTTACAATGGCTGCTTTAAATGTTTGGCTGCGAGTCTGGGTGTATCGGCCTTTTTATAAATGGGAGATCGCTGCCAGGCCGTGGGGCTTGTTACCGGGACAGTCCGATATAAAGGACCGTGTCTCATCCATGCCTTTGTTACTTCTAGACTTGACTATTCCAACTCACTCCTGGCTGGCCTCCCACATTCCACCCTATGTAAACTTGAGGTGATCCAAAACTCGGCTGCCCGCGTCCTAACTCGCACCAAGTCCCGTTCACCCATCTCCCCTGTGCTCGCTGACCTACATAAGCAAAAGTGAGAAGTCGCACAACACCAGGTTATAGTCCAACAGCTTTATTTGAAATCACAAGCTTTCGGAGCGCTGCTCCTTCGTCAGGTGACGAAGGAGCAGCGCTCCGAAAGCTTGTGATTTCAAATAAAGCTGTTGGACTATAATCTGGTGTTGTGCGACTTCTCACTTTTGTCCACCCCAGTCCAACACCGGCATCTCCACATCATGGCTACATAAGCAACGCCTCGATTTCAAAATTCTCATCCTTGTTTTCAAATCCCTCCATGGCCTCGCACCTCCCTATCTCTATAATCTCCTCCAACCCCACCGAGATATCTGCACTCCTCTAATTCTGCCCTCTCGAGCTTCCCTAGTTATAATCGCTCAACCATTGGTGGCCGTGCCTTCTGTTGCCTAGGCCCTAAGCGCTGGAATTCCCTGCCGAAACCTGTCCACCTTGCTTACCTCTCTTTCCTCCTTTAAGATGCTCCTTAAAACCTACCTCTTTGACCAAGTTTTTGGTCGCCTGCCCTAATTTATCCTTATGTGGCTCGGTGTCAAATTTTTTGTCTTTTAATACTCCTGTGATGCGCCTTGGGACATTTTATTACGTTAAAGGCACTATACATACAAGTTGTTGTTGTGTCCTGCGGGCCTGAATCCTTCGTGAGGCAAGAGTGGAGCTGGAGAGAGAAACATGAGGCTCGTCATTTCCAGTAATTGGTCCTATATTTTGAAGAATTCTGCTACAGAATCAGAGTGAGAGATTAGTATAGATGCCTTTGACCAAATAATAACGAGATAGGAGTAGGCCATTCGGCCCTTCGGGCCTGCTCCGCCATTTAATAAGATCCTGGCTGATATTCTACCTCAACTCCCCTTTCCTGCACTATCCCCATATCCCTTGATTCCCTTCGTATCCAAAAAATCTATCGATCTCAGTCTTGAATATAATCAACGACTGAACATCCACAACTCTCTGGGGTAAAGAATTCCAAAGTTTCACAATCCTTTGAGTGAAGACATTTCTCCTCATCTCAGTCCTAAATGGCCGACCCCTTATTCTGAGACTGTGACCCCAAGTTCTAGACTCCCCAGTCAGGGGAAACATCCTCCCAGCATCTACCCGATCAAGCCTTTAAGAATTGTATATGTTTCAATGAGATCACCTCTCATTCTTGTAAACTCTAGTGAATATAGGCCTAGTCTACTCAATTAAATATACAAAGTCTGTCCCTATCTGGGATCCAGGTGTATAATAGTTAATCTGTGAAGCCTCCCAGAGGTCCCTAGGTTCCTTGCTGCATGAATTCACCAGCCATATGTATGAGTTGCAATTCAACAGGGCCAGAAGCACCAATCCAACCAAGGGCACTTTTATTTGGCACTTTTCTGGAACAGTACTGGTACCAGAAACATGACTGCAAAACCAAGATTCAGGTCCCCTTTAAATCAGGACTGCAGCCTCTGTCATCATAGCTGTTTGTAACATACCTGCCTCTTCAGTCAGCAAGTTGTGGGTTTAAATCCCACTCCAGAAGTAAAGTACAACATCTAGGCCGACACCCCAGTGCAGTACTTTTGGATGAGGCCTTAAAACAAAGCCCTCTTTAGTGGTTCAGCTGGATGTTAAAGATCCGAAGCAGAGTCCTTGTATCCTGGATGGTCTTTTTTCTTGTGATATTTGATCTCTCTCTGGCAGATGCTGTAGGGCACCATTTGTTGCCCTTACAAAGTACTGGCCTAAGAGTGAATCTTGTGGTGTGGGATTGGAGTCACATGTAGGCCAGACCAGGTGGTCTGGCAGGTTCTTTTCACAAGGACATTACTACAACAACAACTTGCATTTCTGTAGCACCTTTAATGTAAAGAAATGTCACAGAGGTGTCATTTAAAAAAAATAGACTGAGTCAAATAAGGCGATATGAGGAGGGGTTACCAAAAACCTGGTCAAAGAGGTGGATTTTTCAGGAGAGGAATGTTGAGGGTTTTAGGGAGGGTATTGCTGAGCATAGGGTCTAGGCAACTGAAGGCATGGCTAGTAATGGTGTGCTGATAGGACAAGGGGTTGCACAAGAGGGTAGTTTCAGAGGAACCGAGAGTTTGGGTGGGTTGTAGGGCTGGAGGAGGTTACAGAGATGGGAGCAGAGAGGCCACATGAGATGGCAAGATCGATGGGGTGGCTATGAATATGGGTCAGAGAATTTATATAGAGGAAGAGATTTATGGAGGACAGTGAATTCAGTGGGAAGAAGACAAGGGGAATTGAGATGGAGATCGAAATCACTGAGGATGAGCAGTCACGCAGTGCCGATGCTGAACCAGCTGTTTCTTTATTAATAATCCAGCAACTTTTCATGATTAATCTTCTGGTGTCAGCCCACAAATTACCAAATTTATTGAATTCAGTTTTACAACTTGCCCTGGTAGAAATCCCACCACCTCTGGGTTACGAGTTCAGGATACCATGAATGTTCATCACTCAACCTACACCACTAGAAACATTCAGCTGGTTGTTGATTGTGGGACTTGCTACCCAACAGTGAGAGCCTTTCGAAATGGATTGGTTGTGAAGTACTCCGGGGCGTTCCGAGGACCCGGTGGGGCCCATGTGTAAATATAAGTTCTATTTGAGAGGGAGCTGAATGGTGACCTGAATGTTGCTGGCACAGTTCAGCAGTGGTACATACCCAGCACTCACCAGCGAGAATGAGGAACTGAAAGAAATTAGTATTAGTAAAAAAAAAGTACTGGAGAAATTTATGGGACTGAAAGCCGATAAATCCCCTGGACCTGATGGCCTACATCCTAGGGTTTTGAAAGAGGTGGCTATAGAGATATTGGATGCATTGGTTGCCATTTTCCAAAATTCCATAGATTCTAGAACGGTTCCCGCAGATTGGAAGGGAGCAAATGTAACCCCACTATTTAAGAAAGGAGGGAGAGAGAAAACGCGGAACTACAGACCAGTTAGCCTGACATCAGTAGTAGGGAAAATGCTAGAATATATTATTAAGGACGTGGTAACAGGGCACTTAGAAAATAATAATAGGGTTGGACAGAGTCAACACGGATTTATGAAAGGGAAATCGTGTTGAAGAAGTTTTTTGAGGTTGTAACCAGCAGAATAGATAAGGGGGAAACCAGTGGATGTGGTGTATTTGGATTTTCAGAAGGCATTCGATAAGGTGCCATATGAGGTTATTAAACAAAATTAGGGCTTATGGGATTGGGGGTAATATGCTAGCATGGATTGAGGATTGGTTAACAGACAGAAAACAGAGAGTAGGAATAAACGGGTCATTTTCGGGTTGGCAGACTGTAACTAGTGGGGTATCGCAAAGATCAGTGCTTGGGCCTCAGCTATTCACAATCTATATCAATGATTTGGATGAGGGGACCAAATGTAATATATCCAAGTTTGCTGATGATACAAAGCTCGGCGGGATTGTAAGTTGTGAGGAGGATGCAAAGAGGCTTCAAGGGGATATCGACAAGCTAAGTGAGTGGGCAAGAACATGGCAAATGGAATATAATGTGGAGAAATGTGAAGTTATACACTTTGGTAGGAAAAAATAGAAAAGCAGAGTATTTTTTAAATGGTGAGAGATTGGGAAATGTTGGTGTTCAGAGGGACCTGGGAGTCCTTGTACACAAATCACTGAAAGTTAACATGCAGGTACAGCAAGCAATTCGGAAAGCAAATGGTATGTTGGCCTTTATTGCAAGAGGATTTGAATATAAGAGTAAAGACGTCTTACTGCAATTATATAGGGGCCTGGTGAGACCACACCTGGAGTATTGTGTACAGTTTTGGTCTCCTTACCTAAGGAAGGATATACTCGCCATAGAGGGAGTGCAACGAAGAGTCACCAGACTGATTCCTGGGATGGAGGGATTGTCCTATGAGGAGAGATTGAGTAGACTAGGCCTATATTCTCTAGAGTTTAGAAGAATGAGAGGTGATCTCATAGAAACATACAAAATTCTTACAGGGCTTGACAGGGTAGATACAGGGAGGATGTTTCCCCTGGCTGGGGAGTCTTGAACCAGCCGTCACAGTCTCAGAATAAGGGGTCGGCCATTTAGGACTGAGATGAGAAATTTCTTCACTTAGAGGGTGGTGAATCTTTGGAATTCTCTACCCCAGAGGGCTGTGGAGGCTCAGTAGTTGAGTATATTCAAGACCAAGATCAATAGATTTTTGGATATTAAGGGAATCAAGGGATATGGGGATAGTGCAGGAAAGTGGAGTTGAGGTCGAAGATCAGCCATGATCTTATTGAATGGCGGAGCAGGCTCGAGGGGCCGAATGGCCTACTCCTGCTCCTATTTCTGATGTTCTTATGAGAAGGTTTGGCGAGGTTCTACTGGGAAGCTACCCTGAACTACAGATCGTGAAACCAAACAATATGTTGAGGGTAGTCTGTCTTGTCAGCTGATCAACAATAACCAGAATCTCTCCCGACGGAGATTGGGAGCTTCTGAATCTTTTTATTCAAGTACAATAGTACTTATACAACGCATCAGTTACATAGTAAACCATTACATTCATTGATGATTGGGAGCTTCTGGCTTTTTGATTCTGTCTTGGCGAATCTTGGCTCCTGTCCAATATGTAAATTATGGAAACGGCAGGCTCACAGCCAACAGGCACATGGGTGGGGAAGAGCGAGAGGGGAAAGAGCTTCAGAACCTTAACCATTAGACAATGCAGCGGCCTCGACATCACCAAACTAGTTCTGGGCTCGGGCGCCGTTCCCTAATATAGCGTGTTGGTTGGAATCTGCAGGTCCAATTCATTCAAACGTTGAACTTTCTGCTTGCAGGTAACTAGTGATGGTGAACAAAGAGCAAAGCGGCAGCGGGCGGGCGTCCAAGACCACTGATAGTTCTAGTGATGGTTCCCGGGCGAGTTCCCGCAGTTCAACTCCCGGCCCCGACTGCGACCGACTCCAGGAAAAGATGCGCCGGCGTATTGAATCGGGAGACAAATGGTTCTCCTTGGAGTTTTTCCCTCCACGAACCGCCAGTGGTGCCGTTAATCTGATCTCCGGGTAAGGCTGGTAATACTGAGCAGCAATGAATGGCCGGGTGCACTGAAGCCCAGCAGGAGGATGGGGTTGTTGTGCTCCATTGACTGGGCCAGTAGGATTGCTGTGAGGTGGAGAGGAGCTGACTAGCATCTTAAAGTGGGGGAGGGAATGAGGAGAAATACTGTTTTATAAAGTAAATAGTCCCTCAAACTGGATCTCACAAGTTGTTCTGTCGTTGGGTGTTGGTTATTCTCTATAATCATAGCCTTGCTTAGAACTAAACATAACCCATACTTTATTCAGACCTGCCTGCTTTTGTTTGTTGGAAACAGGAGTGTGTGATTTATAGAATTACATATCTTACTGGTTTATTATATAGACATATTGTCGAATGTAGTGGGATGGCTGCATCACTTCTGAAATGATGGACTGTTGGTGCTGGAGCGGCGCACTGGAGTCGGAGCGGGGTGTGGCGGTGCTGGAGCTGGAGCGGGTGCCGGAGTGGGGTGGGGTGTGGTGGTGTCGGAGCGGGTGCCGGAGTGGGGTGGGGTGTGGCGGTGCCGGAGCAGGTGCCGTGAGCTGGAGTGGGGTGTGATACAGTGGTGCCGGAGCGGGTGCCGTGTGTAGTGTGCCAGAGTGGGGGTGGTGTTGGAGCCGGAGCGGGGGCGGTGTTGGTGCCAGAGCGTGTGCTGGAGCTAGTCCACTGCCTCACTGGTTGGCGGCCGTGGCTCCCCACAACGTGAATTTCCAATCGCTCGGGGAGATCAGAGGAACAGATCTATCTGCAAGAAACTAGCTGGAGTGGAATAGCAGAAGCTGAGGGATAAATTATTCGGGCGGTGAGAGGTGCATGTCACAAGGGAAAACTGAAAGGTGTGTTAGAGATGAGCAGCGGAATTTTCCAGAGAGTACGTCAATGTCCCGGAATAAATGTGGACAGAATCAACCTAAATTTCAAGGGACCAGGCTGGTTTGATACTGACTCCTGTGTCCTCCTGTTAACATCATCAAAATAAATGCACCTAACACAAGGTGGCCACACGGTTCTCGCTGACTGTCCAACCCCCTCTCTCTTGTGTGGTTGTGGCTGGTTTAATGCTTGCAGTCATTTTTTAAGTTCTCCTGTCAAGAGTCCTTCCCCTGAAGGTACTGACCCGGGCTGGGTCTAGTTCCACAGGTCCTGGCCTTTCCTGAAAGTGATGGTTCTTGCTGAGTTACAAATCCTTCAGTCGTTTATCAAAATACAAACCTAGACACATGTTGGTGGGAACATCACAGCTGAACCTAACGCTCACTGAGTCACTGGAATAGGACCAGGAGTGAACCCTGGCCTAGTGAATTTTTTTTGTTTCCTCAGTAACATGGGGGTACTGAGGCCAACTGCCGCACTTCTAATCCAGCCCCGGTGCAGATCAGCTAACCTGGTACAGACTAAGTAACTTCCTGATTTTATGGCTCACTGGTTAAACTTGCTGAACCATTGGAGGGGCCAAACTTGGGATTTGATTCTATTGTGCAGTGAGATGTTTTGTTGCGAGTTGCTGACTGTGGCCTTTGTTTGGTTAGGTTTGACCGTATGGCTGTCGGTGGGCCGCTCTTCATTGATGTGACCTGGCATCCAGCTGGGGACCCAGGCTCTGACAAAGAGACTTCCTCCATGACCATAGCCAGCACAGCAGTAAATTACTGCGGCCTGGAGACATTGCTGCATATAACCTGCTGTAACCAGACCAAGGATCAGATCACACAGCACCTGCATAAGGCTCGTAGCCTGGGGCTGAAGAACATACTCGCACTCCGTGGTGGTGAGATACTGATCAGTGTTCTACTTCTAACCTCCTCCCTTTACATGTTTCTCTCTCTTGCTGCCCCCCAACCCTCAGGGATGCTCCTGGTTCTTGCTTCATGTCTCTGAGCTCAGTGTGTGGGCGAATCCACTCCCCATCACCTACCTCAATTATAACATCCATAGACATGGGGAGGATGATGATCAGAAGGAACTTGGATTCATGTTGTGAGAATCAAAGGGCCATCGGCAAGTCCCTCTTGTTCTATTGCAGGAATGTCCAAATGTCGCATCCCTGGAGTCGCGAGGGACACAAATAAAATTTAAACCTGAAGTTTTTCTATTGGGTTTACTGGGGTTCAACACCAGTGAATCTGGCAAAATTATTCCAATTACCACTGGCCTCAAAAACCATGCAAATAAACCAGTGCCCTGAGAACCCAACTCAGGCCAACATGAAAACCATCCAATGAATCTATAGATCTTGGATTGCTGATGTTAACAGATCTCAGTTTTCTGATTTAAATATATTCACCATGAGCCAACCATACCAAGAATGACCCTTTTCAAAGCTCCTGGTCTACAATATTCAAACAGGACTATTCGGCGAGTAAGAAATATAAACACAAATGTAACTGAGGTTTCTGGGCTTGGCTACTTCACACCGCCGGTCTCATCAGCTTTCCAAGAGAATATCCTGGTATGTCTAAATAAGTACTTAAAATAACATGGGGGAGAGGAAGGGCAAAGATGCGTGGCACTCATTGACCTGAAATATTGACACCTTCCTGTACATAATAACATCATAGTAAAACACTGTTTGGTGCAGGGATGAGGGAGAATCTATAAACCATTCTCAACCCATCAGCCTCACATTGATTAATTTGAATGTGGTACAGTCTATTCTATACTTTTCCACATTATCCAAGTACGCTGGGGACGGAGGCAGGAATGAGATGGTGGGAGGTGCTGTTCAGTGCTCTGATGGGATGTGTGAGCCTTTAACAGAGGCTGTTATTTTGCAGATCCCATGGGTGATGAGTGGAAGACTGAAGAAGGAGGATTCAGTTATGCCAGTGATTTGGTCAAACACATTCGCTGCGAGTTTAACGATTACTTTGACATCTGTGTCGCTGGTAAGCTCAGCTCTGCAAACCCAGTTTCTTTGCATCCCATTCTCTACGTCTTAAACTAGGCAAGGTGCTGATTTCAATCTTGTTTCCTTGCAGGTTACCCAACAGGGCACCCAGAGAGTGACAGTTACGAGGAGGATCTCAGACACCTGAAGGCAAAGGTAGATGCCGGCTCAGACTTTATCATCACCCAACTCTTCTTCAAACCTGAAACCTTCCTTGCGTTTTTCAAGGACTGTCGTGCAATTGGAATTACTTGTCCTATTCTGCCAGGAATCTTTCCCATTCAGGTACGTATGAACAGAGGCCTGGAGGCATCCCTGATCCCAGGTGAGCATCCTATACTGAGGTGACATGTCTTGTGGTGTAGGCCTTGCACTGGAGCAGTAACTTCACCAAGTTTCCTGTAGGAAGAGAGTGCTCCTCACTCCTTGTGCTGATGCAGTTCAGGTTATTGACATCAATCTCATTTTCCCTTATCCTGTGGCAGGGGTATCACTCATTGCGACAGCTGATCAAACTCTCCAAGCTACAGGTGCCACAGGAAATCAAAGACATCATTGACCCAATCAAGGATAATGATGCTGCTATTAGGAATTATGGTATTGACTTGGCCACTGACATGTGCAAGGTTCTGCTGGAATCGGGGCTGGTGCCAGGGCTCCACTTCTACACCCTGAACAGAGAGATGGCAACCATAGAGATTCTGAAACGACTGGGACTGTGGACCGAGGACCCTAGGTGGGTTTGAACAGATAATATAACTACGTACACAAGTACATGATCTCTGCAATTCACTAGACCAGGACTAGCAGAAATCTTAATGATACTAGCTGGCCAATTAGCGTCATTTTGTTTAAATTCTGGATGTACCTGCCTTTCCCTTATTTATTGATTAACTTGCATCACTATATTGGTGTAGGACATGATATTACTTAATCCCAGAAAGGAGATTATTGGTTTACAGTGGCTGTACTGTAACTGTGATCTATAAGAGTCCAGGAATTCAACGTTTGAATATTTCCTAGCTTTGTACCATTCTTTTAGAAAGCTGTCATGGAGTCGGGTGTGTCTAACCTTTTAATAGTCTCTTTCTCTCCCCTCCCCCAGACGATCCTTGCCGTGGACCATCAGCGCCAATCCAAAGCGAAAGGTCGAGGATGTCCGACCAATATTCTGGGCTTCGAGGCAGAAGAGTTACATCTACAGAACCCAGGATTGGGATGAATTTCCCAATGGAAGATGGTACAATCTTTAAATCATTACTGGTGTTTAGACCATGAACTATTGTGTAAAGGTGCAGTATGAGAGCAGCTCATCACACTCGTAAGTTTACAATTGTAAATGTTTGGCCTGCTACTAGTGTTGCCAGTTGGGTTTCGTTAGTGTGGTGTGTGGAATTTTCATGCTATATCCACTTCAACTGTGGAAAAATACCCAGGAGCACAATTCTTGATTCAGTCCTTCCAAACTTGGGTTGTGTCTGGAGCGAGCGTTTTGAGCTGTGTAACACCAGGTTCAAGTGCTGGTGTTTACAGGTCTCTCATCGTCAATTTGAGGGGATGAATATGGAGTATTCCAACATTAAAGTATATTGGCTAAAGTGTGGATTTATTTTCTCTCTTGTATATTGGTACCAATTCACTAAATAGATCCAATGGCAACACTGGAGAGTTTGTTTAATTTCCCGAGCCCCTAAAGCTTGCAAACAATTGTACAGAAGATATTTACAGATAAAATCAAGTTGAACTCGATTGGTGGCTTTGCCCTAAACTAGTTGATCAGTGTCTAGATTCTGTGTGATTTTATATTCGATGTTTTAGGGGGAACTCATCATCTCCTGCATTTGGTGAGCTGAATGATTACTACCTCTTCTATCTGAAGAATAACTGTCCCAAGGAGGAGCTGCTGACGATGTGGGGGGAGGAGCTGGTAGATGAAGAAAGCATCTTTGAGGCCTTCACGACGTATATCACTGGGCAACCCAACCGCAACGGGAAAAAGGTAATAGAACTAGTGACCAAGTAAAACTGTGCTAAGAAGTTGCTGTAATATTTATTGTAACTAATTCATAAGACAAGAGTTAAGTTACCAATCCTGTAGCAGTTTATGGAAACTTAACTTTAAGTTAAAAATGTCATTTGATGCTCATTTCTGACTTGCCCAATTCAGTGTTTAGATACAGCTGCTACCAGGTGAAGTTACACCGTGCAGGAGAATGAGGCTTGAGGCTTGAAAACTTCAAACGGGTGACATTGCTGATTAATGTCAAGATATTTCAATATTCAAGCTCTCTTGACATATTTATGTCCTATAAATGTAAATGTATATGGAGTTGTCAAAGTCCAGAACCTCCAGTGCAAGCCTTGGGGTTTCTGTGCTACTCGCGCCTCCATTGAGAGTTAGTCGGTATTTCAGACAGCCACAGTCTTCCTGTACAACACAATTTGCCAATTTAACTAGCACCATCTGTCGAGCTGGTATTAGCAACTGTTTTTGATATTGTCTTGTTTCCCAGCAAGAGCTCCAGCAACATCCACAACAGTGACCGTCATTCTTCAATACTGTGATTCCTCATCCCTCTGACTTGTAGCAACATGATGCGGAGATGCCGGTGTTGGACTGGGGTGGACAAAATTGAGAGGTCGCACAACACCAGGTTATAGTCCAACAGTTTTATTTTAAATCACAAGCTTTCGGAGTTACAACTCCTTCGTCGGGTGAACACTTCACCCGACGAAGGAGTTGTAACTCCGAAAGCTTGTGATTTAAAATAAAACTGTTGGACTATAACCTGGTGTTGTGCGACCTCTCAATTTTGTAGCAACATGTCAGATGATCTGGTCTTATCTGATCTTCAGGTTGGGGATCTATATCCAAAAAATATTTAATTGAATCATCTTACAAATATCTGGATAAATGAGAACTTTCCCCTTGTGTGCTAAAGAATTTCAGGATAAAGGAGTTTTTTTCCTGGCCAGTATATCTGGAAATTGTTCAGTAAACTTGTTTTGAACTTGAGAATCTACAGAAGAACCAATTCTAACGGAACAGACACTAGATTCTGGGACCTTATGGCAAATGTTTTCACCGACTGTCTTCCAAAAAGAAAGCAGTAGCAATCGCCCAACAGTGACTTGCTCGTGACTCAATGTTCCTCTCTCTCCCGCTATCCCCGGAGATGGAACATGCATCCTGATGGCAGCTAGTGGACTGTGAGCTGGCACAACTTGACCAGCTGAAGTAAACCACTTTGGGCCTGGCAGCCTCTGGCTTGGAGTCCAGGGCTCAAGTGCTTGAACAACCAAACCAGCCCTGTTTTTAAACAATGTGACTTCTGGTTTGTGTATTCTCAGGTAACCTGTCTGCCCTGGAATGACGAACCTCTGGCACCAGAAACATCCCTGATGAAAAAGGAACTAGAGAAGGTGAATCAGATGGGAATTCTCACTATAAACTCCCAGCCCAACATCAACGCTAAGCCATCAACTGACCCCATCGTGGGCTGGGGGCCAGAGGGAGGCTACGTGTTCCAGAAGGTAAGAGTAACTAGAATACTAGGAGAGTAAAGAGAACCTATTGGGGGTTCAGAACTCCCTGGTTTGGAATCTAGGGCAAGTGAGGATAGGCCATGAGGGAACATATGTCTTTGCTCTGTGCCTGAATCTTGCTCTTCCTGTTCCAGGCCTACCTCGAGTTTTTTACATCCTCTGAAAATATATCTACTCTACTCAAAGTTCTGAAGAAATACAAAACACGAGTGAACTACCAGATCGTAAATGTGAAGGTGAGGACTCATCAGTCATGGTTGGGACCGCGAGTCCTGCAGTAAAGGAGGTAACTGAGTTTCACTTGTACTGTAACGAAAGGTGCTAGAAGATGAAGAGTTCCACTCTGTCTATCTCTAGTCTGTTCTTTTGTTTCTCGGTCAGTTGCAGGTTGCTAGGGATTCACTGATGCCTGTTAACTTTCATCAGGAGATTGAGTGTGAATTTTCTAACTCTGTTGGGCCTGGGGAGGGGCTTGTCATACTCAATAATTATTTCTAAGAGCCTGTTGGTGAAAAGCCAACATATATCCACCCCAACCTCAGGCCTGCATTTAAAAGGATGCTGTCTGTGCGCTAACACTTCCTAGTCATTCGACAATATGGCCGCGTCTGCAGGCTGGAGTGAAGAAGTCCACTAGCTGCATTTCCTCAGTCATGCGTTACTACTTATCTGAACTGCACTCCCCTGCGGCGATCAGCAGTGGAGCCCAAAGTGATGGATATATCACAGGGTGGGATCGGCAATGGAGCTCTCAGTGATGGGTGTATTGCAGGGTGGGATCGGCAGTGGAGCTGTGACGGGTGTATCGCAGGGTGGGACAATCTCTCCTCAATGCTCACACTGCTACAGGTGACCATCTCCAGCTTCAACATGCCTGGGGCTCGGATGGAAAGAGCCGTTATGGGGGTGCTTTACTGCCTTCTGGACTACATAGGGCACTGGAATGGCCCCAGGGAGACCCCAGCAGTCAGGGCATGGCTGCAAGGTGACATGACCAGCCCCTCTAGTCTTCCACTCAGATGATAACTGCAAACAAGCATTCAACCCGGCAAAAGGAGGCTGACTGTTCCCTCAGTCCCAAGAGGCCCCCACTGAGACCCAGCAACCAGCCTGACTTGCACCTGCCACTGGAGGAGCAGCGAGAAGCCGCCTCACGTTAGGTTCGGCAGCATACAAACTCACCAAGGAGACTAAATGGGCAACAATCCACTTTATGGAACACAAGCAGATTGGGTTTCAGACTGAGTTACTCAGATCTTGTATCCAACCTAATATGGGCATAAGTGAGAAATTGCAGCTGTTTTCAGCACTGATTCATAAACTAACCTTGAACCTTTTCTAACCTGTTGCAGGGTGAAAATATAAATAATGCCTTTGACCTGCAGCCGATTGCAGTTACGTGGGGGATCTTCCCTGGACGTGAGATAATTCAGCCCACAGTGGTCGATCCCATCAGCTTCATGTACTGGAAGGTAATGGGAATCAAACCTTGTGCAGAATAAAATACAATAAACTCCTGGGTGGCTTTGTAAAGAAGTGACAGTAGATGAATTTCGTAACTGTTCCATTTCCTTCCCCCCGCAATGGCTCTGAACACATCGATCCTCAGTCCTCCTGCCTGTATGTGTGGCAGCTCCCAATATGTTGCTCTTGGATTCCTGTCTGCTACTTTGTGCGGTCAACTATTCAAAGACCTGGTACAGCCCCCTTCCATTCAAAAAATCAACAATGGAATTTCTTACCAACACTTGCCCTAATATCCCAGTGCGCGCACTGCTTTATCTGACATCAAAGGGAGAAATACATTTGGTCTGTAGAGAGGGGAATAGTCAGAGTGTGTGGGGGGGGAGGGCAATAGTCTGTGTGTGTGGGGAGAGCGGGGCAGTCTGTGTGTGTGTGGGGGCGGGGGGAGATAGTCTGTGTGGGGAGCAGTCTGCAGACTCTAACGCTGTGATTTGTTCTCAGGATGAAGCCTTTGCCCTGTGGATTGAGCGATGGGCGAAATTGTACCCGACAGGATCTCCCTCTCGGCAGATAATTCAGGACATTCACGACCACTATTATCTGGTCAATCTCGTGGACAATGACTTTCCATTTGAGAACTGTCTCTGGCAAGTTATTGATGACCTCTTCACGTTAAAAGCGTCTGAAAAGACTTGTGCTTCTCCAGCTTGTGACCTGCCTGTAGAACCTTGAAATCTTGCAGGACGACAACAGGTTCCTAATCTTCTTGTATAACGGCAGCTAGACTTTGCATAAGAGGAACACCTCATCCCAGCCTCCTGTGGGCTAACCAGAATGTTTCTTACGAGTGGAATAGATTTTTAATGTAGTGTTTGGCGCTGTGATTCTCATTGAGTGAGGTCATTGTTCAGGTTGAGCTAGTTAATAGGAAGATTATCCGTTTATTATTTTTCTGTATCCCCATGATTCCATGGAGCTGCTTGGGGTCTGGTCATGTGCCAAATGGCCATTATTCATGTGGAGATAATAGTGAGTCTTGGCAGGACCAAGCAGGAAAAGGGAATCACACCTGCAGCCCAATAGCCAGATGTGTGTCGTCCAGCAGACACTGGACGAATCAGAGCAGGAACGCTGTGTGCTTGTGTATCTCCCCATCACCCTTCAGCACACATCTGGCACTTGTTGAACTGGGCAGTGACTGAGACACCAGTCTGTGTTTGTGGTAGCCAGAAATCCTCTTCATAAGAAGTAATCTCACTCCAAGGGCTAGAGAATGGACGATTGACACGGGCAGCAGAGGCAGGTTTCCTGGGTAATGGGATGATGTGGCCCACAGTCCCTGTTTGCCAATACTGGGCCCTCTCCATTCATTGCACGAGATGAATCTGAGCTAATGCTGATGTCTCGCTATAAACCATGTAGTGTGGAGTTCAGTGGTGAGGTCAGGGGGTGGGGCAGAAGATGAGAAGTTTAAGTGGAACAAAAACTTCTACAAAGTCCAAGTGGCAGAAACTTTTATACAGCTAGTGATTTTCAGTCTCCAGGAGAACAGCTGGCTCCAGCTGTTCACTTCTTGGGTAACTCTGATCTCTTCCTGTTTTCAAACTTGTCTCGCTTTGAAATGTGGTAGAAACTAGTAAAATACTTGGTGTCTTTTCCTGCAGTGACCATGTGTTGAATTTTTAGGTATCCATCTGTTAAATAACACTTTAAACCTTGATTTAAGCTAAGTTTAGGATCAGACCTTTGGAGGGACTAACAAGGCAAGGGAATACACAATGAATGGTAAGACCCTAGGCAAGACGGAGGGTCAGAGGGATCTTGGTGTGCAAGTACACAGATCCCTGAAGGCGGCGGAACAGGTGGATAAGGTGGTAAAAAAGGCATATGGGATACTTGCATTCATTAGCCGAGGCATAGAATATAAGAGCAAGGAGGTTATGATGGAGCTGTATAAAACACTGGTTAGACCACATCTGGAATACTGTGCAGTTCTGGTCGCCACACTACAGGAAGGATGTGATCGCTTTGGAGAGGGTGCAGAGGAGATTCACCAGAATGTTACCCGGGCTGGAGTGCTTCAGCTATGAAGAGAGACTGGGCAGATTGGGTTTGTTTTCCTTGGAGCAGAGGAGGCTGAGGGGGGACATGATTGAGGTGTACAAAATTATGAGGGGCATAGATAGGATGGATACTAAGGAGCTTTTTCCCTTAGTAGAGGGGTCTATAACAAGGGGGCATAGATTCAAGGTAAAGGGCGGGAGGTTTAGAAGGGATTTGAGAAAGAACTCACTGCCTGAAAGGGTTGTGGAGGCAGGAACCCTCACAACATTCAAGAAGCATTTGGATGAGCACTTGAAATGCCATAGCATACAAGGCTACGGACCAAATGCTGGAATATGGGATTAGATTAGACAGGGCTTGATGGCCGGCGCTGACACGATGGGCCGAAGGGCCTCTATCGGTGCTGTATAACTCTCTGACTCTATGACCTTAGCAGCAGTTAGTGCTAAGATTGATCTGTCTCAACTTAGCTGTTAATTAATGTTGTGGCAAAGTAACTTGTAGCTGGGAGCTGAGACGTGGTAAAGATCTGTAGTGACAGTATAAGATCTGTCCAAGGGTCAGCATAAGTATGACCGCAAAGTTCAGTAATGTTCCTCTATCTAAATTTTATCCACGTGCTGGGACAATGAGAACAATCGGAGCAGCTCCTGGGCACGTGGACAGCTCGGGCTTGGGGAATTGCAGAACCTGGTTTCCCGGAGCCTGTGCTGTGGATCAGAGGAAGTTGTGGTACAAGTGGCTGGAGGCGGAAGAAGCTTGTTTTCTGGCTAATGTGGAGTGATTGAACATTCAGGGCACCTATAAAGTGTCAGCTTGGCTCAATGGCGGCACTCCCCTCTGAAGCATGAGCTTGCAGGTTCAAATCTGCAGGATTTGGGCACATAATCCAGGTGGACACTGCGGGACTAGGAGTGCTGCTGAGTGTGTCGTCTTTCAGATGAGATATTAAATTGAGGCCCCCCTCTCACCCCTATACAGGTGGATGTAAAAGATCCCATGACACTATTCGAAGAGCAGCAGGGGAGTTCTCCCGGGTGTCCTGGCCAATATTTATCTCTCAACCAATGTCGCTAAAACAGATTATCTGGTCATTTATCTCATTACTGATTGTGGGAATGCTGTGCGCAAATTGGCTGCCGCGTTTCCCTAAGTTCCAACAGTGACTACGCTTCAAAAGTAAATCGGTGATTGTAAAGTGCTTTGGGAAGTCCTGAAGTTGTGAAAGGCGCTATATAAAGGCAAGTTCTTTCTTTATCATGCTGGGGACTGTAATGAGCAAGATGCCAAGGATTCATTGGCAGGGAGCCCAAGCACCAGGAATTAGCAAGTTGTCTCGGAGCAGGTTTCTGCTTGTATGAAGCATGAACTGGGGTTTGATTTTGAGCGGAAATCTGGCAATGCCCCCATGGGATTACTGGTCTCATAGCATTTAGTGACTACGGTAAGTAACTTTAGTTGGGCGGATGGGGGTTTACCGTGAGGGGTCGTGCTGCCCCATGGATTCCTTTTGACATCTGATACATTTTCTGCATCATTAACAAGCTCAAGTTTTAAATTTCCATACTGCGGTTGAACAGACATGGGATGGGGGAGGTGCAGAGGATAGAATGTGCAGGATCACTGTGTGAAAGGTCAGCCTCCACCGGCTCTTTTAGAAACACCAACTACAAATAATTCTCAAATGCCTTTCTGCAGTCTTTGACATTTAGTAGAATATTCATACGCTACCTCATAACATCTTAATGGGTCAAGGTCAAGCTCCTGTACGAACATATACAAAAATAACGGAAAGGAAAACACCTACTTTACTGGTCCATCCAGCCTGTCCCACCCAGTCGTGATCCCTCACGCAGATATTTCCCCACCCACCCAGAGCCGCCTCATACAGATTTTGTATTATGTTAACTATCTGCTGAAACAAGGCACCAGCAGTTTAACAAGCATTCACTTCCACAGTGCAACTTGTTTCAGGGGCACCTTGAAGAAGGTATGGCTCCTGTATTTCCATTTTGCATTGGCTCACAGTAACACTCAGTTCTGTTATCCTATGAATATATGAAAAAGGGCAAGTAAAGACTGGCTGATCCATCAAGTCTGCCCTATCCTGACTGGTTCAACGTCTGCCCACCATCACCTGCCACCCACACAATCTCCTGGGAGAGGCAAAAAAACAGAAATAAACTTAGGTCAATTTCGGAAAAACTCCAGATCATCAGTGATGGTGACACAGCCCCCAGTAAACCACCTATTGTCTATATAAAGATATCTCGGCCACTCTCAGCTCATCCAGCTCCCATCTGAGTGCCGCAGTCACTCCCTGAGATGGCAATTTGCTCTAGAGGTCAATCACCTCAGATCTAACCTAGTTCTATGTTTACGTAACTTGTACTTTTGTCCCCATGTCCTCCCCGGCCTATCGAGCTCGAATAGCCTGCCCACTTGGATCCAGTCTAATCCTTTCATTACTTCTAAGATCTAAAATCCAATCTCCTTGAAGCTTTTCTAAAATACAACAGTCTATCCTGGTAACTGAGGGCCTTTAAACTAGGAATCGATCTAGTGGCCTGCTCGGCTCCTTTCCCAGGGCCTGTACACCACCCACCGTGTGAGGGGGTCAAAACTGGACACAGTATGCTGGACGTGCCCTGACCAAGGCCTCAGACAGGAGGTTGTTCCTTGTTTATATTTAATTGTTTTGACAATACATCCTGATGCCCTTGCAGCACAGCTCATGGACTTTCAGTAACTCGTACACAATAACCCCCAAATCCTTCTCCCACTCGGCAGCCTTGAGCATCCACACTGCATGATGTACATACGCTCAGAAATAAATGGGTTTGATTTAACCGCCATTACCGAGACGTGGTTGCAGAGTGACCAAAGTTGGAAACTAAATATTCCAGGATACTTTTAGAAGAGACAGGCAGAATGGAAAAGGAGGAGGGATAGCCCTGATGATAAAGGAGGGAATAAAGACAGTAGAGAGAAAGGATCAGTTTGAACGGAGCTAAGAAACAACAAGGGGCAGAAAACACGAGTGGGAGTAGTCTACAGGCCCCCTAACAGTGGTTGTAGTGTCAGGCAGAGTATAAATCAGGATATTAGACATGTATGTAACAAGGGTAATACAGTAATCATGAGGGACTTTAACTTTCATATCGACTGGGCAAACCAAATTTGCAGAAATAGTGCAGAGGAAGAGTTCATGGAATGCATTCAAGATAGTTTTCTAGATCAGTATGTCAAGGAACCTACGAGGGAATTGGCTATTTTTGATCTAGTACTGTGCAATGAGACAGGGTTAATTAATAACCTTGTAGCAAAGGAGCCTCTGGGGAGCAGTGGTCATAATATGATAGAATTTTAGGTTGGGTTTGAGTGTGATTTAGTTAAGTCCGAGACTAGGGTCCTAAACCTCAACAAAGCAAATTACGTAGGTATGAGAGGCAAGTTGTGGAGTACCACAAGGATCAGTGCTTGGGCCTCAGCTACTCACAACTATTTCAATGATTTGGATGAGAGGACCAAATGTAATATATCCAAGTTTGCTGATGATCCAAAGCTCGGTGGGAATGCAAGTTGTGAGGAGGATGCAAAGAGGCTTCAAAGGGATATAGACAAGCTAAGTGAGTGGGCAAGAACATGGCAGATGTGGAGACATGTGAAGTTATCCACTTTGGTAAGAAAAATAGAAAAGCAGTGTATTTTTTAAATGGTGAGAGATTGGGAAATGTTGGTGTTCAGAGGGACCTGGGAGTCAGTGTACACAACTCACTGAAAGTTAACATGCAGGTGCAGCAAGCAATTAGGAAAGCAACTGGTTTGTTGGCCTTTATTTCAAGAGGATTTGAGTATAAGAGTAAAGACGTTTTACTGCAATTATATGGGACCCTGGTGAGACCACACCTGGAGTATTGTGTACAGTTTTTGTCTACTTACCTAAGGAAAGATATACTTGCCATAGAGGGAGTGAAACGAAGGTTCACTAGACTGATTCCTGGGATGGGGGGTACTGTCCTATGAGTAGACTAGGCCTATATTCCCTAGAGTTTAGAAGAATGAGAGGTGATCTCATTGAAACATACAAAATTCTTACAGGGTAGGTGCAGGGAGGATGTTTCCCCTGGCTGGGGAGTCTAGACCAGGGGTCACAGTCTCAGAATAAGGGGTTGGCCATTTAGGACTGAGATGAGGAGAAATTTCTTCACTGAGGGTGGTGAATCTTTAGAATTCTCTACCTCAGAGGGCTGTGGCGGCTCAGTAGTTGAGTATATTCAAGACAGAGATCGATAGATTTTTGAGTATTAAGGGAGTCAAGGGATATGTGGATAGTGCAGGAAAGTGGAGTTGAGGTAGAAGATCAGCCATGATCTTATTGAATGGCAGAGCAGGCTCGAGGGGCTGAATGGCCTACTCCTGCTCCTAGTTCTTTTGTTCTTATGTTCGGAGATGCACAACCCACGTGCATCACCCTCCATTTATCTAAGAGACATCTGCCAGATACGAGCCTGATCCCCTCACATCGAGGTCCGCCTACAATCTATTGTTTCATTACACTTGCACATATTTGTGCCAGTCACAACTTGTGGAGAGTTCCCCCGATGTCTTCATCCAGATCATTGATAAAGAAAATGAAGATCAACTGCCCAACACTGATCCCTGGGGGACTCCACTAGTGATTGGTCCCCATCCAGAACCACCACCAATTCCTTCTCCAGTCCACCATCTGCTGCCAATCTCTCCTTGGTTGGTAGTTTTTTGTATGCCACCTAAATCTGCTCTGAGGAATCCTTCATTGGCTCTTTGTCCTTCGACCTCATTACAGCCTTGGTCCAAACATGGACAAAAGAGCTGAATTCCAGAGGTGAGGTGAGAGTGACTGCTCTTGACATCAAGGCAGCATTTGACCGAGTGTGGCATCAAGGAGCCCTAGTAAAATTGAACTCAATGGGAATCGGGGGGGGAAAACTCTCCACTGGCTGGAGTCATACCTAGCACAAAGGAAGATGGTTGTGGTGGTTGGAGATCAATCATCACAGCCCCAGGACATCGCTGCAGAAGTTCCTCAGGGCAGTGTCCCAGGCCCAACCATCTTCAGCTGCTTCATCAATCACCTTCTCTCCATCATAAGGTCAGAAGTGGGGATGTGTGATAATAACTGCACAGTGTTCAGTGCCATTCGCAACTCCTCAGAAAATGAAGCAGTCCATGCCCGCATGCAGCAAGACCTGGACGACATTCAGGCTTGGGCTGGTAAGTGGCAGGTAACATTCGTGCCACACAAGTGCCAGCCAATGACTATCTCCAACAAGCGAGCGTCTAACCACCACCCCTTGACATTCAACGGCATTACCATTGCCGAATCCCCCACCATCAATATCCTGGGGGTCACCATTGACCAGAAACTTAATTGGACCAGCCACATAAATACTATGGCAACAAGAGCAGGTCAGAGGCTGGATATTCTGCGGCGAGTGTCTCACCTCCTGACTCCCCAAAGCCTTTCCACCATCTACAAGGCACAAGTCAGGAGTGTGATGGATTAGTCTCCACTTGCCTGGATAAGTGCAGTTCCAACAACACTCAAGAAGCTGGACACCATCCAAGACAAAGCAGCCCGCTTGACTGGCACCCCATCCACCACCTTAAACATTCACTCCCTCCACCACCAGCGCACCGTGGCTGCAGTGTGTACCATCTACAAGATGCACTGCAGCAACTCGCCAAGGCTTCTTCGGCAGCACCTCCTAAACCCGCGACCTCTTCCACCTAGAAGGACAAGGGCAGCAGGCGCATGGGAACACCACCAACTCCAAGTTCCACTCCAAGTCACACACCATCCTGACTTGGAAGTATATCGCCGTTTCTTCATCGTCGCTGGATCAAAATCCTGAAACTCCCTCCCTAACAGCACTGTTGGGAGTACCTTCACCACACGGACTGCAGCGGTTCAAGAAGGTGGCTCACCACCACCTTCTCAAGGGCAACGAGGGATGGGCAATAAATGCTGGCCTTACCAGTGTTGCCCACATCCCATGAACGAATAAAAAAAGAGGCCCTGACTCCTGACATACCCCACCTGGGCACAATCCTCTTCTCCAGTGTCCTCTGGCTGCCGATAGCTCCTTTCCATCAGCTGAGTTTGATGCCAATCCACATTCCCGAGTGTTATTTTCCTTAAACCTATAAAATTATTTCTGCTTTAGTCTAACACGACCTATTGTCCATTTTTAACTGTAGGGCTTCCTGTTCCCTGAGGATGGCTTTGAAGGTATTCCATTTATCTTTCGTGTTATTATCCCTGCCTGGTAGAATTGCCCAATCACTCTTGCTTAAGTCATCTGCCATCTTTGCAAATTTAGCCCCGGTGCGAGCATTACATTTTCAGCAGCCACGGTTTGGCTGATGACACTGAATGTAACAATATTGTGGTCCCTGTTGCCCAGGTATCCCCCACCTAGGTTTGATACCACAGTGGGGTCACTACTGAAACCAGGTCCTGTGTTACACACACCCAGTTCTGTGATCCAACACACATCTAGCTCTGTGATTCTGTGTGTAAAGCTCTGGTATCCTGAATGTAACACACACCCAGCTCTGTAAGCCTGTGTAACACATACCTCGCTCTGGTGTCCTTAGTGTAACACCACTCTGCTACTCCAAGTGTAATATACACTCAGTTCTCGATACCTTGTATGTATTTGATCTAATTTCTCATGGAGTGGTTGTGCACAGGTGGAGCATTGGGGTGGAACGGTTACCTGTGTTGTTTAATGCAGCGAGACACTATCACGAGTTGCCATGCGTCACTGTTCAATAGTTTTGGCTGTGGCCTGCGGTATGCTGAATGTGTGTTAGCTACTGCCTGAAGTGCCTCCCTCTGAGATACAGCCATCACCCCTTTCCTCTCCATTTTCTCATTTTTCTGGTTCACCATCCTGTTTTGTCCTCAATGTTTTTATCTTTGGGACATCTTGCTGCACATGAGCTGAGTGATAGAAACGCAATTTGTTGCTGTAGAAGCTGACACATGCACCTGATTGATGGTACGGGGCAGAAATCGCACTTTGTACCCTGTGAACCAACAAGTGAGTTTGGCGAGTGCACTGAGTTCATGAACTGAATGGATGCCTTGCACAGCCGTAATGCCAGACCCGCCTAAGGAATGAATTCCAGCAACACCAGCTGTACCCAAATCTGTCCCTCAGCATAATCAGCTTATTCTATATTCAACAGAAAACCCTCTGCTGTCAGCACAAGATGTGTTCGGCAAAAGCTCAGTGCGATTTCAAAACAGAAAATGCTGGAAATACATAACGGGTCAGTCAGTATCCAAAAAAAAAAAGGACAAGTTGATATTTCAAAACTGATAGAGTTTCACCAAAACATTAACTGGTTTCTGTAATGTGATCGCTGGTCTTTGCTGAGTTACCGGGCAGGATGACAATAGGGCTTCTGAAGGAAACACAAAAATTAAATCAGCAAGGATTTCTGCTCCTAATCACTATCCAGTGACTCTTGCTGTCAAGTATGTGTGTGTGTCTGTGTACATGTGCATTCTGTATGTATGTGTGTGTGCATGTCTGTGTCTGTATGGTGACAGGATCAGGCTTGCCTGTGATGCCCTCTGTAGTCTAATACCCAGCACACTTGCTCACATGACGAATAGCGTTTGAGTGATGTACTGCAGGGTAACTGGTGCCCTTAAGAAACTGTGCCCAGCACAAGTCTGACACGTCAAGAGCAAACCAGAACATTTAAAAAAGAATTAATGTTTTGAAATATTTTAAAGAGAACAGAAGATTGTTTTTTCCAAAATGAACTCTCGGTGTTATTAAAGGATGGGTCTGGATGAGGAATGAATGCTTGTTTAGTTTCTGCTCCTACTTTGCACCATATTCCTGTTATTGGAACATAGCTTCAGTAGATACAAAGTGTTTCCTATTTAAGCAGCCAGTTGCACAGTGAGTCTGATGTACGTTTGAGAAAATGACTGCATCTGTATTGAGACATTTTTAAAATCTGTGCCCACGAGAGAGGCAGCATGCAGCAGGTTAGCCAACACCTATCGCCCTCAAAAAAAACTCAACAGCAAATGTAAGGTGAAGAACTTAGTGGCATCGTTTGGTGAGATGTCTCTTGGGGCTCAGGAATGGAACGGTCATGCAGTCTTGTTGTATGTATGTGGGGAGCTACAAACTCACCTAATCCTGTACTAATGTTGGGAATACACAGCCAGCTGTGGGACCATCCTCACACGCATCGAGGCTGAGCAAGCAGTCCGTCCCTGGACCTCAGGAGTGACCAGCTCTACAGATCACAGTCTCTTGTTGAACAAGGCTCCCATCTCCTGTTCTTGCTGTAGACTGTTTAAGGGTTTTTAGCAAGACCGGATTCCGGAAATGATGCGGTCTGTCCCATGCTATCTCTTTGAATTCAGTTAAGAATGAAAAAGGTTTTACTGAAAACCAAAACTCTCAGCATCTCGTAAATGTAGTAAATCGGGTTCTCGCCTTGACAGCAAGTCACTGCTCAACATTTGGATTCACTTCAACCATCATTTAAAGGCCATCATGTTACATGATAGAGTTTTGTTAGGCAAGGGTATCAAGAGACATGGAGCAAAGGCGGGTAAATGGAGTTGAGGTACAGATCGGTCATGATCTAATTGAATGGCGGAACAGGCTCGAGGGGCTCATGCCCTACTCCATGCCCTACAGATGGGTCTCGTAATACCAATAAAAACAGGCAAATATACAAACTCACTCTTGTGCCTGACCAAACAACTATCAAAAGGCCAAACTGTTTTGAATAATATATTCATAGTCCAGCAGGATTAAATACAGGAATTAAAATAGAATGTAAATTTTAAAATATTCTAGAGTTTATAAAATTTACACCCCTCATTCGGCTGCGTCTTCCCCATGGCAATATAATCACATCTAAAGGAATCTGGAGAGACACAAGCAGAAAACTTCAAACCCAAATAAAGCCTCGGTTTAAACCTGGTTCCAGAATTAGCACCCGGACAAATGAGGGGCAGCCAGTCGGTTTAATATATCCGTGTCCGTTTAATACATGTGCACACAGACACGCACAGATGCATTTGAAATTTTCCTTAATGACTCTCACTCCTCAAGAAGAGACTCACATTAAAAAAAAAGGAAATTGGGAATTCCTCCTGTCTGGGGCAGCTCCTTCCAATGAAGCTTAAAGTTCACAAATCACAGATAATCCAGAAAAGAAGAGGAATCCCTTTCCCTTTATGTAGAAACCAGCTCTAATTACCCTTCATTCAGCTACATTTTCCCCTGGCAATATAATCACGTCTAAAGGAATCTGGAGAGACACGAGCAAAAAAACTTCAAACCCAAATAAAGCCTCGGTTTGAGCCTTGTTCCAGGATTAGCACCCGGACAAATGCGAGGCTGCCAGTCCGTTTAATATATCGGACTATATTTGTCCACAGTTTTACTGTAGTACACACACAGGCCTGCAGAGTGAGGGACTTGGTCTCGTAATACCAATAAAAACAGGCAACTATACAAACTCACTGCTGTGCCTAATCAAACAGACTGGAAATGGGGCATCGGGAAAACAACTATCAAAAGGCCAAACAGTTCTGAATAATATATTCATTGTCCAGCAGAATTAAATACAGGAATTAACAAAGAACACAAATTCTAAAATATTCTAAATTGCAAAGTTTATAAAATTTACACAAAAATTAAAGTAACTTGAAAAAATTGAATGCAAAACACACAAAGTACAATTAGTTTAAAAGAAACATTAAAGTCAAAGATTGATGCTGACAGATTAGGTCCACATATAAAGATTAGCAAGTGAAATTGGAGAGAAAGCACAAGCATTTCATTTTATGATTTCAAATTGATTCCATTTGGAAAAGTGACCAAAATACAATTTTCCCCTCGTTAGATCCCCCAGCGCCATGAACCACTCCCTGGGCAATACCTCAGGCCACTGAACCCACCTCAGGCCTCTGCGAAGCTGCTCATTGTCTAATCACTGGCAGATTACAAAGCAAGACGTCAGGCTCCCTTTGCCCTGTCTGTAAGGAAGTGCACAGCCACCAAACTGCCCAGCTGGGATCAGAAACCAATTGAAAGAGGAACAAGGACAGACAGACACTGGACACACAAGGCTCTTGTCCACACCTGTAACAGTTTGCAGAGGTTTTGATAATCCTTGGATTCAGCCTTCTGTTCACCTCCACAAGCAAAGACAGTCCGAAGCCCCGAGCACAGACTGGCAGAGCTCGATAGTCACTCATCCCCTTGCTGTAATTGTTTTACAGCAGCCAAGCTGCACCAGGCAGTGAAAACCTGGGGGTAAATCAGACACATCAGGCTCATTAGTGCAGCAAGTGGCTACAGTGCGTGTGTGAGGATCAGCTATATAGCATACAAACATACAACTCAATGTCGTCAGAGAGCGAATTATTCCCTTCTTAAATCACAACTAATCCCATTTCTATTACAATATTGCAGACATTATTTATGCTGTATAACTTTCAGATGAATAGCAGTCCAAAACAAAACACTAACTCTGCATCTGCCTACTAAGGGAGTCTCAGTGTATTTTGTCTGGGACAAGGGGACAACCAGTTATTTCAGTGCTGCCACTGCTGATACAAAGTGAGTGAGTGACCGGGAGAGGAGTACATTGGACCACACTCCAGAACATGAACCGCAGTTCCAGAGTCCTTCCACCCACATCACCTGTTTCACCAGATACAGAGGCACCAACACAGTGCGATATGATTACTAACCAAAACCATCCATGTTTCAAACTGAAGGAGCAAAAATGTAAACAAGCAGCTGGTAGTCTGGACATCAAGGAGGAAAAATCAAATTCTAAGAGGTTCAGCAGAAGTTGTCAGCCGTTAATAACTGTAAATGAATAGCTCAGTGAGTAAATACATCACCCAGTGGTACTGAGGCAAAAAGGTCAGAGGTTCCATCCTCAGCCTGTGCCTAATCTCAAAAATTGCAGGTGTGTGGGTGCCAGCCCCCAATGTCTGGCTCACACATTGAGAATGATAAGTGGGCGAGAAACTAACAGTGAGAATCAGCACCTTCGGGAGAGTGGTGATTGATGTTGTAGTCGTGCTATCTGTAACTCTGGTACCTACGTCTGACATCAGGATCCTGTCGTCCTGAGCCGCAAACGCACGCGACACCTGCATCTGTACAAAGCGTCTCCGCCACACCTGCCACGCCTTCCCCTCCAGCCTCTGCTGGCACTGTGTGTGGGAGAGAAGCTTCTGTTAGTGTGAAAATCAGTGTGAGCAGCAAACATAGCACGGAACCAGCAGCGCCCGACTGTTCACTTCTAAAGGCATCCAGGGTACGGGCGGATTAAGGAACGATCCGTATCCCCACTACCGGCACGCAGGGAGGAGGCGCTTCTCGTGTTTATCTGTCAATATAACAAGGCCAAGGATCACCTGCTGGACGGAGCCCATCATCCTAGTCCTGCCCACAAAGATGATCGATAGCTCGACAAATGAACATCTGAGGCGCGAAGCAGGTATGGAAGTTGCTTCTACGGGGAGGTTATTCTGGGGAGAGGCTGCCTTGCTCCCGGCGAGCCTCCTTACATTGGCACATTTCTACATGAACGTTTTTATGCAGCGATTTATTGACAAGCTGTGAGCAGGGAGTTGGGGGAAGGCTCTGCGACCAACATGTTACCGACCATAGCAGCTGATCAGAGACAAGTAGAGACTGCACGCTTCCCGTCCCCCAGAGAGGGAATGGGAGAGGGAGGATAAATGATCCTGGGCCAGCCTCAGACCTACTAATGGTGAGTGTGCTGAATGCAGGACAGCCCATGTGAAAGGCAATTAGTGACCAAGGAGCTTTAGATAGAGTGGGAGAGTGCTCCCACTCAGCCAAGCTAACACGCAAAACTCCAAATACTCTCAGATTTTATTATTATTATTTGTCCAGATTCTGAATTACAGCCTAGACCATGAAATCAGTTTAAGGACTGTCAAACTCAACAAGTAATTATTAAAAATCAAATCCTAGTTAATAGCCCTGCTGAAAGTCATTGCAAACTGGAACAGGACAGCTGTACAATAAATAATCCCGTGCTGTGGACTATTTATAATAATCCATGTTGAATACGGACATTAAATTATTTACATAAATGTAGATTAAAACATTCAGCACGCAAACTGATCAAATAAAAAGTGATTTGTATCGGATATTGTGATTCACTCACCAGTCCCCTAGTCACTAGCAAGCTGACAGTGAAGCTCTTCCACTGTTCCCAGATCTCTTGCATCTCCTCAACTCTCTTCTTCTCCAGGAACTGTTGCAGGAGAGTTTTGTTCCGCCAGATTATCAGAAATCGTTTGCTGCAGAAAAATAGAGCCGGCTTGTAAACACATCCTTAACTCATCAACCCCACACAGCCATTTCCTACAATGCATAAAAACGCTTTGTATGTTATAAATTAGGTCATCCAGTGACGTTAGTATTTCTGCAACAACGCAAGACTAATCACCATAATCGATTCCTGTAGTGCTCCTCTGCCCGACAGTCCAGAACATTCCACAGATCTGCCTGCTTCCGTGCCAACACGATGAGAACCCATCGTGACACAAATTTCTGGGACACGTATCTGGAGCGATGTCTGACTGCTTGCATCTGTGGAAAAAAAGCACGAACACTGCATCATATTGAGGTGCTCCTGGGCTGCAGGAAGTGACTCGGTCAGATAAAGATCACTAGGTAACAACCATCAGCCTCTCGTGGGCTGACCACAGCCAGCAACCCAAGCAAAGTGCTGGAACATTTCACCTCCGCCAGTTTTAAGTTACCTGAAACTCTGGCACACACGTATTCTCTTCCACTCCTGTATTTACATTAAATGCCCAGCACCATCAGAAATTACTGCACTGCCAACTCCGATTACATTTTAATGCTCCCTCACTCGTCTTATTTTTTGCTCTCTTAAGAAGCTGACTTGGGTTGGCCTCAGGTTCCACAGGCACTGACTGCCCTCAAGTGGCCCAGGAGCACCAAGAGCCCAGCAGCTAACTGAACACAGACCAGCGATCCATCCTGGGATCTGCTGGCTTCGATGGCTCAGTACCACCCTCGGTACTGCCTTTGCCCACTAGCCCATGGAAGAAGCAAACTTTCTCATCTTGAACTTCAATAAATTATGAATAAAATCACAGAAAAGCAGTATCTAACAGTAAGTAATGAAATTCTGTGAGTCAGCACGCGACTCTCCACACCTACCTCCCCGTACCAGGATCTTAGTGCTTTCTGTAGGATTTGCTCCGTCCGTCTTTGTACCAGTAAAATCAGCTTACGATGTAGGCTCAACTGATTTCTCCACATCACAAACACTGAGCTTAGCTGCAGCACTGAAACTTGAGCAGAAACAGTCAGCACCCATCGCTTCTGCTGATGAACAAATCCAACCCAAGAGTGAAGGGACCTAGGAATGGATGAGAAAGGAAACGAATTCAAACTCGGCAGTTTATCCATTGAGGAGCAGAACAACACAGACAACAACAACAAATTGCGTTTATATAGTGCCTTTCATGTAGTAAAATGTCCCAAGGTGCTTCACAGGAGCGTTATAAAACAAAATTTGACACTGAGCCACACAAGGAGAAATTAGGGCAGATGAGAGGTAGATTTTAAAGAGTGTCTTAAAGGAGGAAAGAGAGGTAGAGAGGTTTAGGGAGGGAACTGCAGAGCTTAGGGCCTTGGCAGCTGAAGGCACGGCCACCAATGGTTGAGCAATTAAAATCAGGGATGCTCCAGAGGGCAGAATTAGAGGAGCGCAGATATCCCTGGGGTGGGGTTGTGGGGCTGGAGGAGATTACAGAGATAGGAAGGGGGCAAGGCCATGGAGGGATTTGAAAAGGATGAGAACCGGGAGCCAATGTAGGTCAGCAAACACAGGGGTGATGGGTGAACGGGACTTGGTGCGAGTTAGGATACGGGCAGCAGACCAGGAAACTCCTGGCTCAATCCCTGATTTGTGTTGTGATAGCTGAGCTCAAACACGGCAGCTTCAAATAAAATAAAAACAGGTCAAATAGACCCAGCTTCTATGGCATGTACAAATAACAAAGTAAAGTTTAGCAACATATTCAAGACCATTATACACACAAGTTTCATCCTAACAATTCGTGATGTTATGGGTTGTGACTACAGCTAGGGGTGTGCTTAAATTCTTGTTGTTTATTTGGCTGTGATGAGATGAGGAGCAGCAAGGGGAGGGCAAGTGGGAAACCAAACAGCAGCAGCATCTTCTTTCAACCGCTGCAAGTGGTGTGAGAGCACAGGGATTATTGTGGCCTAGTCATACCTGCGGAGTAAAGTTAGATGGTAGAACCTGGCGGCCTCTTTCTGTTTCCGATATAATGTCACCATCTGATGAAATGCAGCCTGCATCACCCGCTGCTGTGCTGCACATACCATCATCCTCTGCCTCGCATCATCATCATCCTTTCGCTCTGAAAAGGCAATAAATTGAGTCCAGTTCATCTGTCAGAACTGCTAACGATGAACATTACAATAATGGACCAGTCCTGTTCCACACTCCTCCTGTAAAATGTACCTGGATATGGTTGACATAAAAGTATGGGAACCACAGTAACACGTGTGGATGATAATTAGTAGGGCTGCAACACTGCAAAACTCAGATTGGCAGGTATTTTGAAATAAATATTTATTTCACCGTTAAAAAATGTTTTTCAAAAACACTTCAACCAATCAGGACGGTTGACACACACACTGCACACTCAAGACAGTACAAGATCCTGTTGGCTCTCAATTCACTCTTGCTCATCACAATTTAGAGAAAATACTTCAGGGGCCAGAGTGAGTCAGTGATAGAGAGTGGGCACCACCTGAGATTTTGTTAACACTTCATTGCTTTTACATTATCGTTTTAATATATGTGATTCAGAGAGAGAGAGAGAGACACACACACATATAATGGTGTTTATTG